>SNQJ01S0048260.1:78029-96386 GCA_010110895.2 Picea sitchensis | reverse complement strand
AATGAGGGCAGAAGGAATTTTACATCTAGTTCACAGTGATGTTTTTGGACCTTTGTCAGCCCCATCATTGGGAAAATCTATGTACTATGTCTCATTTATAGTTGAATTCTCGAGGAATACTTGGATATATTTCCTCAAGAATAAATATGAAGTCTCTGACATGTTTAAAGAGTTTAAGGCTCTTGGTGAGAATCAAATAGAGAAAATAATTAAGGTGTTGAGGAAATATAATGGCGGAGAGTTATGCAAGAATGAATTTGAAGAATTATGTAAGAAGTGTGGTATATAAAGGTAGAAGACTACTCCATACACACCTCATCAGAATGGTGTTGCAGAAAGGATGAACAGGACATTGATGGAAAAAGCAAGGTGCATGCTCAGCAATGTCGGGTTAGGGCAAGAATTATGGGTAGAGGCAGTGGGTAATGCATGTTACTTGGTCAACATATCACCATCATCAATGCTGGATGAAAAGACTCCATAAGAGGTATGGACTGGTAAGAAACCTTCTCTCACAAATCTCAAGGTATTTGGTTGTGATGCATGTGTTCATTTTCCAAAGAAAAATAAGAGTAAGCTAGTTAAGAAGGCTGAAAAGTATATCTTTGTTGGATATAAATATGGTCTCAAAGGTTATAAGCTTTGGAACCCATAAACTAAGAAGGTAGTGTATAGCTGAGATGTGGTATTTAGAGAAATGAAGGATTTTGTTAAACAAGAAGTCCTACCAAGTAAGGAATAACCAGAGAAAATATAGTTTGATTTAAAGGATGATGAATCGGACTCTATGGAAGAACAAGAATCAGAAGAAGAAGATCCTCATACTCCAGTATTGATGAGATCGGTTCGAGAAAGAAGGCTACCGGAAAGGTATACTCCATCTGATTTTCGTTCAAATTTTTCATTGTCTATTACTGATGATGATCCTAGAACTGTCAGGGAGGTAGTGGATTCAGAGGATGGAAATCTCTGGAAAAAGGCCATGGATGAAGAAATGACAGCCTTGGATAAGAATGAGGCTTGGGATCTAGTGGAGTTTTGACTGGAAGAAATCCCATTGGCAGCAAATGGGTATTTAAAAATAAGTCGATTGCATAAGGAAAAGTGGAGAAATACAAAGCTCGGTTAGTAGCAAAGGGTTATTACCAGGTTGAGGGAATTGACTTTGGTGAGGTTTTTTCTCCTTTTTCCAAGTTAACCTCTATAATACTTATGTTATATGTTGTTGTTGCATTTTATTTTGAAGTAGAACAAATGGATGTGAAGACAACATCACTACATGGGGATCTAGAAGAAGAAATCTATATGAAGCATCTAGAAGGATTTGTTGTGAAGGGAAAGAAGGAGTTGGTATGCAAGCTCAAAAAGTCCCTGTATGGTTTAAAACAACCACCAAGGATGTGGTATCAAAAATTTGATACTTATATGTTGGGACTTGGTTTCAGAAGAAGCAAAGATGATCGTTATGTGTATTTTAAATTAATTGGTGATCATTTGATTTATTTGGTCTTGTATGTGAATGACATGTTGTTGATAGGAAACAACAAAGATATTATCCAGGATGTGAAAACTCAGTTGTCCTCTAAATTTGACATGAAGGATCTTGGTGCTTCAAATTTCATTTTGGGCATGGAAATTAAAAGAGATAGGAAAAAGAGGATAATATATGTGCACATAGTATTTTGATCTTCATATGATAAATTTCTCCCCCAACATGTCTAAGGATCATGAAAAACACTCCCTCACTTAAGTGTGACAAATAGGTGTGTAACAGTTCTTGGATACATATCCACACCATAAAATGATGTTTTTATTAAAAGGTACAATACATAATGATCTCAAGCATCTTTTCTTCTTTACAATGATTTGATAAATATTTTGAGTAAAAAACAAGTTGATGTTCAAATAATGCTTCAACATTCATAAACAATCTCTTGAAACACCAATTTAATACTTCACTTGAAAAATCCATTTACTCATACACAAGTATAAGCGCACATTGATTCTTATTGCATTTCAAAAGGAGAAATGCAATCTTCAATCCCTTTTACAAAGTATGACAACTATGCCAAACTTTGAAATGGTTTTTCAACTTTTCCATTTATACAATTCAATGCTCAGATTCAATTATTTATCCTTTAACTCATGAATAAAAAAAATGTTACTCTTGATAGATTTAAAATTTGCCACTTAGTGTCAAATATTTGAAAATGATACAACCTTTTACCAGTTTGCAAAGACGGTAAGTTTGAGAACAATTCAATAGACTTAACTGTTGCAATCACCATTGAACTTTATGAGCGCATGAGCATTGTGTGCTTGATTTTCTTGACAAATTAAATATGAGTGTAAAATTAAACACAAAACACCATCAAGCATCCAAAAATATACACAAGAACACAATGTTCCTTAGACCCCCTTATTAAATTTTGGGGCGGGTCTTGGATACATATACACCACCATAAAATGATATTTTTATTAAAAGGTACAGTAGATAATGCTCTCAAGTGTATTTTCTCCTTTACAATGCTTTGACAAAGCTTTTGAGTAAAAAACAACTTGATATTCAAATAATGTGTCAACTTTCATAAACAATCTCTTGAAACACCAATTTAATACTTCACTTGAAAAATCCATTCACCCATACACAAGTATAAGCACACATTGCTTCTTATTGCATTTTAAAAGGATAAATTCAATCTTCAATCCCTTTTACAAAGTATGACAACTATGCCAAACTTTTTAGAAATTTTCAAAAGTTTTATTTTTCCCTTTTTGTGAAATTATCTCATATGAATATGGTCAAAAGATAATAATTATTCCATGTGGCATTGTAGCAACTAAAATTCCTCAAGGAAAAATAATTTTGAACGAAGAGCAAGGTAATACATTCACTAGAGTGTTGATTGCTTGGTCGTTTTTTTAGCTGAAAAAGTGTTGAAGGAATACTATATACAAATCTTCTCTTTTCTTTTGATATGGATACACACACACTACCAATCAATGAATGATGTGATCATTGATGTAAATATGAGGAATGGAATTGTTGTACACCTTTCCCTCTAAAGAAAGAGGTCAATGAGTTTGATCCAATTACCCATATATATGTTGTCTGTGGGTATTGATTTGATTTTGGATAAGTACACCCTCAAGAAGTGTTAATAAATTAACGAACAAATGTAAATGAAGATATTAGTGGAGCAACTCTAACACTGAATTTTCAAATCGAATCAACGGAGCTATAACACCATGTTTTTCCCCATGATTGTAAGTATGCTAAGACTTCATATAATGTGATTATGAAGCTTGTAATTATGTTTTTATTTATGAAAAACACCAAAAAACTTCTAGAGAGGGAAAATATTTGAAGTACTAGACATGATATTACAAGTGGGATTGGTGAGATGGTTGGTGAAGTGGACTTGATGAGGTGGATTTGTTGAGGTGGACGCTGAGAGGTTTCAATGAAGAAAATAGAAATATTTCTTATCAAGCCAACATATACTTGAAATACATAAATACACACCTTCCATTGTAGTCGAACCTACATGGAGCCACATGGTCAATTATGGTAAGAAGGATTGGTGGTTAAAGAAGTTATAACTACTGGAAGATCTAATCCCTTGAAGAGGAAAGGGTCAATTGAAAAACCTAAAAGAAGTAAATTCATTGGATTTCCTCTTCGAATTCAGATCCTTGACTGGAGGTCACATATGATAGAAGCCACAGGAATCCCAAGGATTGGGAGGAGAAAGAGACCAAATGTGGAAAACATCACCCCAGATACAGGATGCATAGAAAAAAAGGAAAAAATGAATAAGGGGGAGAGTAGCAGACACAAATTTTCATTCAAAAGAAGAGATCAGGAAATCACTATGGAATAGCTTGCAAGAATGAGTAACAGACTCACAAACAAAGGGTGAAATGAATAGAGGTGTTCACTGGCACAGACCTGAGTAGTAGAATAAATTGGAAATTTTTTCTTGAGGAAAATAGAAATCGTGTCCAAAATATTAATGGTCACCCTGGATTAGAGAAGACCCGGACCTAGACTAGAGTAACAGTGGATTGAAACTTGGTACATATTGGAAAGAAAACGACACCAGTAACGGGAGGTAACAGAGGGAATGTATAGAAAATAAAGGACTCCCTTGTGCATAGGAAATATTCTTGGGAGGGTACCTAATAAACCTATGGAGGTCCTGAGCTTGGGGGGGAGGAGGGAAACTTTTTCTTTTTCCAGTGGACGAAGAAAAATAACCTTCTTGGATCATCATAAATTTGCTAACCAGTTGATTCAATCCCCTTGTGATATCATGGCTTTGCATGGGGGTGGAATGTTGTAGGAAGGCACTTTGCAACATAGCCTAATGTTGGGAGGAAAAGTGACCTCTATCGGTTAGGTGGTTGTTGATATTTCCTGAAACATAAGTGATTCAACTTGTCATGTGATGCAAACCCCCTCCCTCAACCAGGGTCCGCGCGACCTCCCGGTCTAGGATTGTTCTAGTCGGGAGATGAAATTATCTCACGGGCTCCTACTGAACCCAAAATATCAATACACGTGTCCTTAAAAACCTTCTTCCCGAATGAAAATTTTCATTTTCGAGAGCACTAGAAAAGCCTCCTCAAAGACCATGGGCCAAACCTACTTCCTCTGAAAGTTTCAAGACTTCAGGACTTTTGTATCCTCTTATCACCCAACACAAATTCTGTGAACTACCAAACACTAAGCAGTTATATCAATAGTACACAATGAGCGTCGAGATCGACGTCTCAGATTATGTATTCCAGGATTCAAAAAAACTTTGATCACACTAACACACACACAATACCCACGAATTTCTAATCATCAAAAAGGGGCAGATCTGATGGATCCTATTCTTCCGTTGGATCGATGGCTCTCAGCCTTTTTCGCACTCTGAGCTTCGATGATTTCTTCACTATGTTTTTTCCACAAATCTTTCGGATCACTAAAAAGGTTATTTCATCGAATCTCAGATCGACAGTTCACAATGCTCTGACCAATGGATGGTCCAGACAAATTTCATTCGAGCTTCAACAATTTCCCTTGGTCATCAAACAACATTACCTATCGTATCTCTTGATGTTGAAACATCAAATGGTTATCCTTCCTCCATGTGTACCCTCCTAGATCGACAGCTAGTATGACTTCGAGACTTCGTGGAATTTTCTCCCTATCTGCACGATGACTTGATTTCATCGAAGTGTCGAGTTCTTGAACTGCGGGATCTTATGCCACGTTTCCTTTCCAATGAAAGGTTGGGATTATTTTTGGCCTTCGGACCTCTGTAACCTTCACAACACTGCTTTATTTCCTCTGGAGTGCCAGACCTCCAGATTTTCTGCCATGTGTCCTCCTATTATCAATGGTCCAGATCAACTTCAGCCTTCAGGACTCCGGAGATATCGACCTTCTCTTCTTGTTGTTCTCCCAGAGTGTCTATTCTCTGGACCTTATAATATGTTGACATGTGTCCACTCCAATGGATGACCTAGATGAACTCTGGGTCTCCAGGACTTTGGGGGTTCCTCCACTCCTATCTTGTTCCTAAGTTCTAATCCATCATAGTACACGATTGTTTGACACGTTTACTCAAATTTTGGATGGAAATGATTCACTCTGGACTTCAGGACATCGGGGGTCCTGATTTCTCCACACGCAAAATATTCCAAACGCATGAATTTTGAAGGACTTTGTCGATTAAACCTTGCACAATGCCTCCTAATCCAACGATTGTCCTTTCTCCTGCACACTTCCAAATGGATCTTGACCGTAGATCATCGATCCTCGATAACTCCTCCTTTTAAATTTGATCCACAACTTCTCAGAATGTGCAAAGTATTAAAGACTTACAGGTTTAAACCCCACACCACTTCTCCAAATATAAGGGTGACAAAATACCATGGATCCTTCTGAACAGATCTCAATCGTTCAACTTTTAAAACAAAAAAATCCTCTCCTCCTTGAAGATTTTGATCAGTATCCTTCATGAGCTTGACTGCACGAGATAAATAAGATCTCTAGCGCACTCCTTTGCACTTTAAAACTTTTGACTTAGAAATTTTCTAAGTCCCTCTTACTGAACTCTTATTCTCTCTATCCCTCTTGAGCTTTGTTCCGTGAGGTATTCCAGACGTTTGGCGCACTCCTTGCAATGTTTGAACTTCTGAGAAGTTTTGTTCTTAGATATTTTTGAAAAAATCTCCCTTACACACTCCTTGTGTTTGTCCCCTCCAAAACTTCTTCAACAATTACAGAAAGTGTTTTCTTGATGCACTCCTTGCACAAGTCTTCTCAAATATTTTCTCTCCTTTGAGAAATTGTGCACTCTTTGCACTTCAACTAAAACATTATGCACTCCTTGCACTTCCACTGTAAATTCAAATTATCTCTCTTGAGCTTTTGATTCTATCTCGGCTCGACCTACACACTCTTTGTGGGCTCTATGCATTCCTTGCACTAGGAATCTTATAAGAGAAAACAAATAAAACTTACAAAAACATTCAAAGGTTTCCATACTTAACCATGAAAATCATATGCATGCATAAAAGATACATAAACAGATAAAACATAGAGAGCATAAAGAAACATCACATGTACTCAAATAATTTAGATGAACACAACACCATATATTTGGAGTCAAACCTCTTTGTTTGTATTCATTCAATAAAATATGTACATGGACTCATACAACTCTCTGCAATTATTCATAAGCTTCAATAACTCTCTCAGCATCAATAACAACAACATTTAGCAGCCTCATTTGGGCATACAATACATATATTTATACAACGAGGGGCTTCTCGAGCCTTCCCTCCAGACTACCTTAGTGATAGCATATCACAGGTATTACATTCATCTACTAAGGACTATTATATTGAATGGAAATTACATTCAGATGTGAGTCGATACTCAGTATCTGTACAATCCTATCTAATAATTAAGACGATTACAATCTTGGCAGCCTTATGTGATGGTTCATGCCTCAAAACATTTAAAATATTTAAATTACAATCCTTTCAAAATAGAATGACGTGCCCTCCTTGGAATTCAAAAAAAGTTCAAAATATGCACGTTGGGTGTTGAGTTGTCCTCCACCTAGCCTCTTTAATGCTTATAGTGGTGCTCCTGCATCATACTCCTCTGGAAAAAAAATTATGGACTCTTGTCCATGAGCTCCTGCACTATTTTTCCATGCTTTTGAATGTCATATTCATTTACCAAACTAGCATCCTCTATTGGGTGACCCTTCCACTTCACCGGGTACTCAAAATAAGTCTTTATCCTGGTCTTCTTACCAATCCTATGATCTATGATCTCTTCCATCTGTGGATTTTTTTTTGTTGGCATCTGCTTCTCCCACTGAATCTCCTTCTGCTCATATGATCATCCTATATCATCCATCCTGTAAGGGTACAGGTCTGCAACATTGAATATGGGTGATATTCCCACATCCTCTAGCAGCTCAATCTCATATGCATTTGCATCAAACTTCCTGAGGATATTACATGGTTCTATTTTCTTCATATTTAATTTGTTATATGTTCCCCTTGGGAACCTCTCTTTCCTCGGGTTTGCTAAAACTTGATCTCCAACTTCAAAATGAACCTCTCTCCTTTTCTGATCAACTTGGCTTTTATACTTCTGACTACTCTTCTGCAACTGTCTCTTTATCTGATTATGAATCTTATGCATCTCTTTAGCAAATTATTCTGCTCCCACGCTTCTAAAATCATCATGTTTCAAATCCTTTAACTCTGAAATTCCTCTCGAATGCATTCCATACACTATTTGAAATGGAATTTTTCCAGTGCTTCTGTTTGGATAATCATTATAAGAAAACTCTGCCTGGGGCATAATCTAATCCCATTGGTTATGATGTTCAGTGACCAAACTCCTCAGAAAATTCCCTAAGATTTTATTTACAACCTCAGTGTGTCCATTTGTCTGAGGGTGATTAGTTGAAATGAAGGAAAAATTTGTCCCCATCCTTTTCCATAAGGTCCTCCAAAAGTGTCCCACGAACTTGGTATCTTTGTGTGAAACCATTCTCCTTGGCAAGCCATGCAATCTCACAACTTCCTTGAAAAATAAATTGGCTATGTGTATGGCATCACTGGTTTTTTCGCATGGTATGAAGAGTGCCAAAATCTATCCACCACAACAAATATGGAATCATTCCCCCTTTGGGTTCTTGGAAATCCAAACACAAAATCCATGCTTATTGCATCCCATGGCCTATCTAGAATAGGAAATGGATGATATAGACCAGTGTCCTGTTGCTTCCCTTTTGCATACTGGAAAGCTCTACATCTTTCCAAAAATTTATTCACATCAGATCACATACCTGGCGAATGATATGAAGAACTCAACTATGCATAAGTATTTCCATTGCCAAAATGTCCAACCAATCCTCCACCGTGTTTTTTTTTCAACGAGTTATCTTTCATTGAGAATTTTAAAATATAGAGTTAGCTTCCTTTGAACAATAGTTCATCTTAAATTAGATACTCTATCCAATGGCTTCTATCCCTTAGCAAAGGATTCTCACATGCTTCATAAGACTCCTTAAAATATGGATCTTCATGATACATTTCCTTAAGTTGTTCAAACCCTAAAGTATCCACTTGAAATTCCTGCATAATCAGACATCTCCTGCTCAAAGCATCAACAACTTTGTTAGCGCTACCACTAATGTGCTTAATAAAAAAATTAAAATTATGCATGAATTCTACCCATTTAACATGTCTTTGGTTCAACTTTTCTTATCTAGTTATGAATTGTAAATCATGATTGTCATTGTACAGGACAAACTCCTTCAAAATGAGATAGTGCCTCCACTTTTTCAAAGCTTGTATTATATCATAAAACTCCTTATCATAGGTATAATATTTTCTCTTAGTTTCATTCAACTTCTCACTTAAATAAGCAACATGCTTATTGTCTTGGCTCAATACTGAACCAATAGCCACTCCACGTGCATCACACCTCACTTGAAATATCTTATTGAAATGTGGCAAAACCAGAATAGGTTGTTCTGTTATCTTCTCCTTCAATACTCTGAATCTTTTTTCAGCTTCCTCTGTCCAATTAAAATAATTATGTTCTTCTTTACGGTGTCCATCATAGGTGCACAAATGCCACTGAAATTCCTGGTGAATTTCCTGTAAAAAATTTATAACCCATGGAAGTTTCTTACCTCAAATATGCTTCTTGGAGAAGGCCAATATTTGATTTCCCTCACCTTCTATGGATCCATCTTCAACTCATTTGAAGAGATCAAGAAAACCAAGTATATGAGTTATTTCTTCATGAAAGAATATTTCTTCAAATTTATGAGCACCTTCTCCTGCTGCAACCTCCCCATCACTAATGTCAAGTGACTTAACTGCTCTTCTTCATTTTTACTTAAAACTAGGATATCATCCAAATACACAATTACAAACTTACATATGAAGTCTTTGATTACTTCATTCATCAATCTCATGAATGTTCTTGGGGAATTTGTTAAGCCAAATGGCATAACAAGCCATTCATACAACCCTTCATTTTTCTTGAATGTTGTCTCCCATTCATCTCCTTCTCTCATTCTTATTTGATTATATCCACTTTTCAAGTCTATCTTGGAAAAATAATTTTCTCCACTCAAGAAATCCATCAAATCATCCATTCTAGGTAAAGGTAATCTATACCTTATGGTAATATTATTGATTGCTCTAGAATCTATGCACATTATCCAACCTCCATATTTATTTGGACTCAAAACAGTTGGTATTGCGCATGGACTCAAACTTTCTCTGACCAAACCCTTATCCAACAACTCTTGGTCTTAATTCTTGACCTCTTCACTTTCTTGAGGTGTCAACCTATATGCTTCTTTGTTTGGAAAACTTGCTCCTAGAATAAGTTCAATGTGATGAATGATACTCCTAATGGGTGGAAAAGAACGAGGTAACTCATATACCACGATGTCAACAAAATTATCTAGCAGTTCCTGAATCTGTACAAGTAGATCATCCACATAAGTACTTGTAAGTATGACTCTAGGATTTCTCACCACAATAAACTGCATCTCTTGTTCCTTCTTGACTTCATTCAAGAGTTCCTTCCCACTCATGAGAAGTATGCTTGGGCTAGCTTCATCTTTCACTTTCTTATCCTCCATTGGAAACAACATATGTGTACGACCATTCTTCTCAGGGGTGTAAGTATTTTTTCACCCATCATGTATGGAATTTCTATCAAATTGTCATAGTCTTCCAAACAGAACATGACAAATGTCCATGGGTATTACATCACACAGAATCTCATATTTATAACCTCCTATATTGAATTCAACATTGCATTGTCGACTTACCATGACTTGATGTCCCTTCTGTAGCCACGATACCTTGTACAGGTTCGAATGTGGATTTGTCTCTAGCTCCATAGTGCTCCCACTATCTATGATTACTTTTCATACCCTATCCTTGGTCTTGCAAGCAGTTATGAACAAACTGTTTCTTTGGACTAGTTTTTCCACCTCCTTCTCTGGATTTAATAGAATTTTCCTCATCATGAGGGACTTCCCATATTTTGTTGTTTCTGCCTCAACATTCCTTCTTTGAGCTTCAGAAATGTGAGCTTCTCCACCTCCTTCTTTATTTTTCCTCTCCGAACATTCCCAAGACATATGCCCTATCTTTCCACAGGCATAACATTTCAATTCTCTTCCTCTACCTCTTCCTCTTTCTCAAGAAAAAGAGTTTTTTCCACCATGTTTTCCACCTTTGGAACTTCCTCCTCTTTCTGTATGATTGTGATACTTTCTTTCTTCAGGTTTGGGTTTCTAGAACTTCTCTCGGACAGTTCCTTTTCCTCTGCTTGGACTTTTTCCTCTTTTTTGCTGGCTTTTTTTTCTGGCCAACTTCTCCTCTGCTATCAGTGCTGACTGATAAACATCTTCCACCGTTCCCATTATCATCATACTGATTTCCTCTTGGATTTCATATATCATGCCATTAATATACTTGGAAACATTTTCCTCATCGCTCTCACGATGTCATGCTCTGATGGTCAACCTGTAAAATTCTTCAGTGTATTCTTTAACTGACAATCCCTTTTGTCTCAAGTTCTGCAACCTCCTAAATAGATTTATCTAATATTATTTGGATATTAACTTAGCTTTCAATTTATCTACCATATTATCCCAATTTTTGATCTTTTGCTTACCTTTTCTCCTTCTGTCGACTTGCAATTCATCCCACCATAGGGCTGCATGTCCCTTTAGTCTGGTAATAAGATGCTTCACCTTCTTTTCATCTTCGATATCTTCATAATCAAAGTACTTTTCTAAGGCTCTTATCCAATCCAACAGCTCCTCAACATCCAAGTTCATACATTGGGATTTCCATTTTTTCTCTGATTCCCATTTTTACAACAACTTTCAACAAGTGTTCCTCTGCAGCGTCTCCTTCTGCAGCCCCTTCAACTTCCAATTCTTCACTCTCAGCTTCATTGATGTCACCAGCATCAGGTTCTCTCCTCTGTGTTGTCTTCATGGCATCCAATCTTGCATGAAGTTTCCTCATTTCCTCTTCCATGCCTGGGTTTTCTACAGGTATGTCCCTGCGTCTTCTTGGCGGCATGGTTACAAGCTATATTCTTATCTTCTAGATCTTAATTATGGCTCTGATACCACTTGATGCAGACCCCCTCCCTCAAACGAATTATGCACGACCTCTCGTTCTAGGATCGTTCTAGTCAGGAGATGAAATTAGCTCATGGAATCCTACTGAGCCCAAAATCTCAATATACAGGTCCTTAAAAACCTTCTTCTCGAATGCAAATTTTCGTTTTCGGGAGTCCCCAAGCGCTGAAAAAGCCTCCTTGGAGACTGAGGGCCAAAACCGTGGGCCAAAACTTCTTCCTCCAACATTTTCGAGACTTGGGGACTTTTCTATCCTCTTATCTCCCAACACAAATTTCGTGAACTGTAGAACACTAAGAGGCTAGATCAACAGTCCACAATGAGCGTCGAGATCAACGACTGAGATTACATCTTTTAGGCTTCGGTGATTTTTTTATCGCTCCAAAACACACAAAATACCCTCGAATTATCGATCGCCAAAAAGGGGCAGATCTGACGGCTCATATTCTTCCATCGGATCGGCGGCTCTTAGCCTTTTTTGCACTCCAGGCTTCGGTTATTTCTTCACTACGCTCTTTCCACAAATCTTTCGGATCGCAGAAAAGGTAATTTCTCTGAATCTTAGATCGAAGGTTCAAAATGCTCTGACCAATGGATGGTCCAAATCAATTTCCTTCGAGCTTTGGTGATTTCCCTTGGTTATCAAACAACGCAACCTCTAGTATCGCATCATGTTGAAATGACGAATGGTTATCCTTCCTCCGCGTGTCCCCTCCTAGATCGACGGCTAGGATGACTTTGGGACTTTGGGGAATTTCCTCCCTATCTGCACGATGATTTAATTTCGCCGAAGTGTCGAATTCCCGAACTACACGATCTTACACCACATGTCCTTTTCAATGGATGGTTGGGATTAATTTTGGTCTTCGGGCCTCCGCAACCTTCACAAAACTGAAAGCAAGGCAGATCCGGACGCCATTCTTCCATCATCGGATCGGGCGGCTCTTTAGCCTTTTTTTGCACTCCAGTTTCGCTATTTCTTCACTACACGCTCTTTCCACAAATCTTCGGATCGCAGTAAAAGGTAATTTCAATCTTAGATCGGTTCAAAATGCTCACCAATGGATGGTCCAAATCACTCCTTCGAGCTTTGCGGATTTCCCTTGGTTATCAAACAACGCAACCTCTAGTATCGCATCATGTTGAAATGACGAATGGTTATCCTTCCTCCGCGTGTCCCCTCCTAGATCGACGGGCTATGATGCCTTTGGACTTTGGGGAATTTCCTCCCTATCTGCACGATGATTTAATTTCGCCGAAGTGTCGAATTCCCGAACTACACGATCTTACACCACATGTCCTTTTCAATGGATGGTTGGGATTAATTTTGGTCTTCGGGCCTCCGCAACCTTCACAAAACTGCTATATTTCCTCTGCAGTGTCGTACCTCCGAATATGATGCCACGTGTCCTTCTGTGATCAACGGTCTAAAGAAAATTCAGGACTCTAGAGAGATCGACCTTCTCTTCCATTTTTTCTCCTGGAGTGCCTATCCTCCATATATTCTAATATGTTGACATGTGTCTGCTCCAATCAACAACCCAGATGAACTCCTGGGTCTTCGGGACTTTGGGGGTTCCTCCACTCCTATCTTATTCTAAAGTGCTAATCCATCGGAGTACGCGGATATGTCACATATGTCCTTTGATTTTGGATGGCCATGATTCACTCCGATTCGAGGCTTCTGGGGTCCTGACTTCAAGACACCAAATATTTCAACATGTGAATTTCAAGGACTTTACAATTAAACCTTGTGCAACCTCCTTATCCAACGTATCCTTTCCTTAATTCTCAATGGATCTTGACCAGACTCATCCTATAACTCCTCCTTTTAATCCTAATCCATGAGTTCTTCAACGCATTAGTCTTTTGAAGACTTACAGTATTAAACCCCGGTACTTCTCCATATATAAGTGTAACAAAAGACCCTGGATCCTTCCGAACATATCTTAGCCATTCAACTTTTAAAACAAGAAAATCCTCTCCTCCTTGAATATTCTGACCACTATACTTCCTGAGATTGACTCCAAGAGATAAATAATACCTATGGTGCCCTCTTGCGCACTCCTCTACAATTTAAAACATTTGACTTAGAAATTTTCTAAGTCCCTCCTGCTGAACTCTTGCACTTGATTTCCCTCCTGAGATTTGTTCCTTGAGTTATTCCAGACCTCTGGCACACTGCTTTCAACCTTTGAACTTATAAGAAGTTCTGGACTTATATATTTTTAAAAAAGTCTCCCTTACGTACTCCTTGTGTTTGTCCCCTCTGAAATTTCTTCAACACTTATAGAAAGTATTTTCCCAATGCATTCCTTGCATGGGTCTTGTCAAATATTTTCTCTCCTCTGTGCAACTATGCACTCTCTACACTTCAAATAAACAATTGTTCACTCCTTGCACTTCCACTGTAACTTCATGTTATCTCTCATGATCTTCTGAGTCTATCTCGACTCGGCCTACGCACTCTTTGTGGGCTCTATGCACTCCTTGCACTAGGAATCTCAGAAGAGAAAACAAATGAAACTTACAGAAACATTCAAAGGTTTCCACACTTAACCATGAAAAACATATCCATGCATAAAAGATACATAAACAGATAAAACACGGAGAGTAAAAAGAAACATCACATGTACTCAAATAATTCATATGAACATAACACCATATATTTGGAGTCAAACCTATTTGTTTGTATTCATTGAATAAAATATGTACATGGACTCATAGAACTCTCTGCAATTCTTCATAAGCTTCAACAACTCTCTCAACATCAATAACAACAACATTCAATAGCCTCATTTGGGCCTACAATACATATATTTATACAACGAGGGGCTTCTCGAGCCTTCCCTCCAGACTACCTTAGTGTTATCTTATCATAGTTATTACATTCATCTACTAAGGACTATTACGTTGAATGGAAATTACATTCAGATATGAGTCAATACTTAGTATCTATACAATCCTATCTGATAATTAAGACAATTACAATCTCGGTGACCTTATGTGATGGATAATGCCCCAAAACATTTAAAATATTTAAATTACAATCCTTTCAAAACAGAATGACGCACCCTACTTGGAATTCAAAAACAGTTTTAAATCTGCGCGTTGGGTGTTGAGTTGTCCTCCACCTGGCCTCTTTAATGTTGATGGTAATGCTTCTGCATGATCATGTTTAATGTATATTTGATTATATAAATCTTTCATTTAACGTTTAAATGGAAAATGTGAATGCATGTAAAGAATGGTTGAATTATTGAGTAAAGTGGAATATTTGTGATTATTCCACTGGTTAACCTGTTAGGCTCATGAACCCATGATGAAAAGCATGAGGATAGGGTGTATTGTTGTGAATTTTGCAAGTCTTGCATGGAAATGTTTCAAGATATGAAGAAATCCTTCACCCTATAATTGACCGAGCAAATGCCTTGGTTTGTGTGGAGGGTCCCTATGTGGATTCAAAGGGCCCCTATTTTGTGAATTCCCTACTCTTGAGAGGAAATTTTATAGCATATGGAAAAGATATCCATTCGGAAGCAATAAGAGTGTCTGGGTTTTGGGAAGCCTTGGGTAGGTTAAGGAACCTTAAGTCCTGTGAAAATCGCCTGACTTAGATGGAAAGCTTGCAAGATACGAAAATATTCACCTGAGATCCTAATGAAATACCATATTTGATTTAATCATGGATTCTCGAATCTCTTGAAGGCCTATTAGAACCTTTTAAAAGACCTAGAAGGAACCCTAAATTGGTTAAGTCCTAATTCGAACTAATACCATGAAGAAAACTAGTTTTTTACACCATAAGGATTTGTAGCCATTGGATTAGCTTAACTAGAAGATATTGATCTTCGGTTAGAGGACACGGTCATCAGAATTTCCTGGTACAAGGATAAGTTGGGACTTCAATAGGGATAGATCCAAGTCAACGAAAATTG
The DNA here is from genome assembly GCA_010110895.2 of Picea sitchensis. NCBI lineage: Eukaryota > Viridiplantae > Streptophyta > Pinopsida > Pinales > Pinaceae > Picea > Picea sitchensis. The sequence goes on along the minus strand of SNQJ01S0048260.1, from coordinate 80,734 downwards.
TTTATTTATCAGAGGGTGTATCGTTGAGTCCTGGAACATTGATATGAGTTGTGAGTTTGTTGGAGGGAATATTATTGGAGGTCTAAATGGAAGTTTTTGAAGGAGTTTGAAAAATAGGGAGTCTGAGGATCATTGGTACGGAAGGAGATTCCTAGTGGGATCTCAGTCGTTGGATTTTGTGTGAATCACTCTAAGGAGGAGAGTTCAGGAACCTTTTTTGGAAAACAATTGTAAAATGTGAAGTATATGATATCCATTGGATGAAATGAACGTGGATCATTCAATATGCTGGAGTGTGTGTAGTTAGAGTGAGCCGATATGAGTGGTCCATGACACCAAAGTGGAGACGATTCAATGGGGAGGGAATCTGAGAATGGAGGTGGACCATTGGTCGACGTGTGGTCGAGATTCAATCTCTGTCGTAGATTCTGTGGGGCCCATTCTTTAGCATGCAAGATGGGCATATGAGTGGAGAGTAATTGTTGAGTAGGGACAGGCCCCGATGTAATCGTAGCTATTGAATCCTAAGTTCAAGGATTGTTGGATCCCTAAGTACTATCCATCGGAATACTTTTGTCGGAGAGGATGTTGACCCTGGTGAATGGAGCATTCTGAAGGGACTGAGTATGAATAGATATAGATCGTTTATTTGATGGCGAGGACTAATTATGAACGTTTGTTTGAGGGCATTTAGGTTATTGATCACCTTAGTAAATTATGGGAAAAAAATTCTATAAAATTGTAAGAGTTAATATAGTATATATTGTGATAACAGAAGTATTCACTTAAGTGATTGAGAAATCTAAATACCCACCTCAAGGAAAAAGGAATAAAAATGAGCATTCCAAAAGCCTAAATGGTGATGAGGGGGTTGGGTATGTTAAAAAGTGGTATTTTTAAACTCTAGGCTTGCATGGGTCACCAAGGCCACTTAAGATTGTTTGAGAACACTTGTTATTTTTCCAAGAATGCATGCTATGATGTTGACTCGTGTAATGGTTAACAATGTTTTGTTATTTCAACACATACGGTAATGGAAGTGAATGGTGCAGCATATCATGGAGGACACATCACACTTCATAGATGAGGAATATGATGGTCGGAGGGATAGACAAACACCTCCATATTTGGAAGCCACTTTCATAAGTCTAAAGGAAGACAATGAGAGGCTCATGAGAGATTACACTGAATAGGCAGAGCTAAATGTAGTGCTACTATAGATTTTGTTTGATATTAAAAAACATCTGCAACAGGGTCTTAGCAATGTATATTTGTAGCAATTAGAGAGGTTGAAAACCTCTTCAGATGCCCAAAAGAACGGATTATCCCATAACAATATAGGAAAGATTTATTCCAAGAAGAGGCATCAGAATGCCAATAAAAGTAAATCTAGTGAGAGTATTTCCACAAAGTCATATAGCAGAAAGATTTATTCCGAGGAGATGTCCAACAATGACACGATATCAGGTGTCCCTAAGAAGAAAAAGAAGAGACATTCATAGAGTTCCCTAACTGAAGAATACAAGAAATCAAAGCCGACTACTTTTGATGGAGAAATTAAGAAGGGAGAAGAGGTCGAGGCTTAGTTGTTGGGTTTGAAGAAGTAATTTTGCGTACATATATTTTCAGACAATACAAAAGAAAAGGTTTTCATCTTCAACATGAATGGAGGAGCCTCTATTTGGTGGGAGGATATCAAGGAAGTCAAGGGACTAAAAGAAAACTGACCTAGACGCAGTTCAAGAAGTACTTCAGAAAAGCATATCTATCAAAAAAGTACCATGATGATAAAATCAAGGAATTCCATGAGCATAAGTTGGGACAACTTACCATGGGTGTGTATGCTAAGATATTTTTCGAGTTGTTGAGGTTTGTTTCTTACCTCAAGTATGAGAAAGAAAGGGTGCAGTGTTTTTCAATGGGTTGCCACAGTCCTATTATGATAGAATTGAATTTGATAAGCCCAAGACATTGGAGGACACTATAAGGAAGGATAAGTGTTTCTATGATCAGTCTAAACATATGGAAAAGAAAGGATAAGGGTGGATTCCAAAAGAAGGAATTTAAATCATCCCCTTATAAGAATCCAAAGAAGGGTGCACAGTTGGGTCAACCAAGCAGAAGCATACATCAACAAAACTTTCTATATCAAAGTGGAAATAATCCAATAGAACAGGAAAGAGAAAGAGTAGAGGAACCAAAGAAAGGAGCTTTGCAATGTTGGGTTTGTGGAGAGCCACACCTATTGAGGGATTGTCCTCACAGGTAGAAAGATGGTAGGAGAGTTTATCATGTGCAAGAAGTTGCTACTATCAATTATGTGGCCAGGAGTGTGCCAAGAATATATGCAACCATGGAGAATCAACAAGTAGACCACCATTAGGGTAATTTTGAGGTTAAAAAAAGGCCTCATAAGAAATATATTAAAAAATTATGAATCAATTATTTTATGGAGAAGGTATATTTGACAACTCACTTTTTACACCTCATTCTTTGTACAATCTAAATAACCATGGTTGAGTTACATTCAAAGGTTGACTAAAAACAAAATTAATAAAAAAATGGTCTATTGATATGATTGAGAATATATTTCAACTTTCCCAAGAAAACATTGTCCTTGAACAACTAATGCACTTCTATGTCTTGAACTTGGAGACCAATTTAAATAATGAAATATATGTACAATGAAAAGACCTTCAAAATTG
>SNQJ01S0048260.1:57484-69698 GCA_010110895.2 Picea sitchensis | reverse complement strand
ACCTCGCGCTATAATAAAAAGGGCTCTGTTTTATAACCAAATAAAGTAATGACACATGGCGAGTTGGTTTTTAAACCGTGTAAACCACTTTTAAACAAATCCCGCGCGCATATACAAAGGTCACATGGCATATACAAAGACCACGGGCTATGGTTTAAACCCCGCGCCAATCGTTAGGTGCATAGTATATATGGTATGGACATATACGAAAACAAATGACCGCGGACTGGGGCTAAGCCCCGGCCCGACCCCCCGCCAACGGTTACAAACTTTGATTTTAAATATAAACAAACCCACATACATGTTAAGTAACAACCAATGGTCCGTTGGTCGAATGGTCTTTGCGAAGGCGTAATGTGGAGTGGAGGTTCGGGGGTCGAACCCCACGGACTCCAATACATTTTACATATAACAATCAACCAATACCGGGGTGCCACATGGCAGCCCATGATTGGGCCACGTGGCACCCAATCACTTGCCCAAACAGTGCCACGTGTCAACTCCCCATTCGACCACCTGTCATCCAATAAATAACTGCCATGTCACCACACGTACGGTCATACGGCTCTGCCACGTCATCCTGTATGGACTGTACAGTCAGCATCATTTTTTTTGCCTGTTTGACTTGATGAACATATTGCAATATCTCTCGCTCCCGATGTCCATTTGAAACGAAACGAGTTGTGTTGGGTTTGCAACGACGAGGCCTACGCTCTCATCCAGTTTGAAGCGATTCCGAGCACTTTGAATTTTTGAGCAAAATTTGATCCCCTGATCAGAACTTGTTTAAGAAAAACTACAGAGAAGAGGGTTTCTATAGTGGAGAAGAGGTAGATCTAATCGACGAAGAACATTCATATCCCAACAGAACAAAATAAGGGGAAGCTGAAGAACTTCGCCAAAGTGAGCCAGAAACCTCAGGAACTGTGCGGTCTACTGAAGTAAGTAACATCAATCCTCCTATTGTCTCAACAGTACCTAGCAGTCAGAATAGTCAGAACCACCAGAGTCCTTAGAGCATTGTCACTGGTAGCTCAACATCTACTCAGACAAGAAGCCTAGTCAGCTCTATGGAAGATGAAATGAGGCTCCCTATCTTTAGAGGAGATGGATCTGAAGATTCAGATCAACATTGGTTTATGTGTGAAGCCGTATGGAATTTTAAAAGTATCACTGACGAAGCCATCAAGAGAACCCAGTTCAGCACTATGCTAAGGGACCGTGCACTGAGCTGGTACATGAAAATTTTCCAAGGACTAGCGCAGCCTAAGCCACTGAATGAGATCAAGAATGCGTTGATTGCAGAGTTTAAGAAACCTAAGTCGAAGTCACAATGTATTACAGAGATAAAAGAGATCAAACAAAAGGTAGAAAAACCTATTTGGGAGTTCGACCAGAGATTCAAGACCCTAATAGGCTGATTAACTTTTCAGATCCCCGATGAACAAAACAAAGAATGGTTCATCGTTGCGTTGTTACCACACATCAGAGTCCCTCTGATGTAGCAGAAGATTTCATCGCATGCAAAATATTTGGAAATCGCCATGAAGCTTGAATCAACACCTATGGGAGAATAGAGCTCAGGCATGAGCCAGATCTTGAGTCATCTAACCAGTTTGTCTTTACAGGTCGAGGATATGAAGAAGGATAAGGGAAAAGATAAAAGGGAATATGTCTGGTGTGTAAGATGCAGATCAGAAGTTCATGATAAGGAACATTGTCCCTTATTTCATGAGTATTTGGCCTCAGGAGCGTCAGCCCCTTGAAGCAAGTTAACCTGCCCTGGTGTGATGTGTGCAGAAATAGGCATCGCCCAGGTGAGTGTTATTACATGTAGAAGTATGTTCAGACACCCACAAACTTGTATTGCACATTCTATAAATCAGTGGGGAACGATGATCGATATTGTAGAGATTACGATCTCATGCATGAGAGGTCGAGGGACATATACAAGATTCAAGGCGAAGTACAGCAAGAAGGAAACACTCCATAGTACAACTCTCCAGGGAGAGGAAACTTCAATCCTCGCGGTGAATACAGAGGACAAGGAAGAGGAGGAGGTATGGCCGAGGCCGAGGACAAATAATTTGTTATAACTGTGCGCAACCAGGACACTTAGCAAGCGATTGTCAGAATCCTTGCACAACCTCCAGTTATTGTAACTCCTTCGAGCATGTCATAGAGGAATGCCCTATGCTATTGGCTAAGCTTCAGGAAAGACAAGGACCCCAGCAAAACCCACAAATACAACTGATATATGCTGAACCTCGCAGAACCGAACCTAGAGTCATTGTCATTACTCGAGGAGGTGATGCTACAAGAGAGGATAGAACAACCCAAAGAAATATCATAGAAGAGTCAAGTATTAGGAAAGATGAGGAGAAGACTCGGGCTTTTGATGCAAAGAAATAAAGATGAATCTTTGAAGAAGCAAGATAGGAGTTCAAGAGGAACCAAGGGTCCTCATCTAGAATGCAACCAGAAGTAAAAGAGTACGGAATGCCTCAGGCATTTGATCAATCGGCTGCGCATAAAGAAGGAAAAGAGGTAATTACGCTCATTGACTTTTTGTACACTTGTCTTAAATTAATTCAGGATGAGAAAGTTGTACAAGAGTTACAGAACCTAATTAGGCAGTATGAGCTAGGAAAGGTAGACCCCTTGTTGAACAGGGAATTACACCAGATTGGTAAGAAGAGAAGAACAAACAAAGAATTACATTTGAATGCTCAAATAGGAGAGTATGATATAGACTATGTGGTCCTCGAATTAGGGTCGGAGGTCAACGTCATGATGAAGCAAACTTGGGCACTAATGGGAAAACCCAAGTTGATATATTCCCCTATCAGGCTTCGCATGGCTAATCAGCAAGTTGCCAACCCATTTGGACGATTGGAGCATGTCCCTGTGGACATCGACGGAGTTAGAACCTTTGCAGATTTTGAGGTAATTGAAATTGTTGATGATAGTTGCCCTTACCCTGCATTACTAGGAATTGATTGGCCCTTCAACAATTCTACTTTGGTTGATTCAAAGAAAAGACGCATGACATTTGAAGGTGATGGACTTAGGGTCATTTCACCCTTAGATCCAGATGAAGTTCCACAATATACAGATCCCATCAGAGAAGAAGACTATGCATATGAGCTGGAAAACATCTATAAATTAACAACCAGACAGCGGGATTATATCAACCCTACTGTAGATGGGAATCTAAGGTGGTGAAGTGACAGCGCGTTTTCATCAGATTCAGAAGAAGCACTAGAGAACTGGCAAAACCAGATGTATGAAGTATCCACAAGGAGATGTCCTCGACTGGCCAGAGAAGTTCGTTGGATTGGTACAACAATAAGTAACTTACCTACCTTCGATGGTCTGAATCCTTTAGAATCCTTCTTGATGGACTTTGAAGCAATTTTACCAACACACAAGAGGATGTTGGCCATGGACAAGGCCCTGAAAGCTACACCAGGAAGATGGTGGGGGACACATAAAAGCAATATCACAGACTAGACACAATGTCGAACCTTGATGACAACGCAGTTTTCAGCACAAGTAGGAAGCTGTGAAGTAAGGTACACAGGTCGAAGTTGCCCAAAGGACCATGTACGAAGCTGTGAAGAGGCTCGGAGTGACATTCCTTGAGAACAATGGGTACACAAACTCATTAACATGTTGTACATGACCCCTATTAACTGGTACCTTCAAGTGGAGTTGCACCTTATCATTGTAGATTGGGAAGGTATGCTTCAGAATTTTGTAACCACCTTTTTGTTTGAAAGTGAATTTCCTTCAATAGATCAAGCATTAAATATTGTGAGGTAGAAAATATTTAAGGAGGCATATAGACTCCCTTTGGAGCAAGAACAGGATGAATGAACTACGCCATTCCAGAAATTACAAGGATGTTACAACATTAATGCTGACGAAGATGATGATCCAAGGAAGGTAAACATTGTTTAGACAGAAGGCCACATAGATGTGGAAGGACCAGGAGTTGAACTTCCATTCATTGGACAACCAATCAAGATAAAGAAATTAAATATTGGGATAGAGGAGACACCAAATATTGCCAATGTCGGAGATTACTAGGATGTTGCTACCATTGACAAAATTACAGTATTACTGCGCAAGTATCAAGACTTGTTCTCGACCAAGTTCAATGATATGAAGGGTATCAAAGGACCTATGGGAGAGATGATAATACCTTTGAAACCAGATGTGAAACCAGTCAAGCAAAGACCCTACAGATTGAACAAGAAATATAAGGAAAAAGTGAAGATTGAGCTCGACAAAATGTTGGAAGCAAGGATTATTGAACTTGTTGAAGAGTCGGAGTGGATCAGCCCTATGGTAGGACAAGACAAGAAGACAGGTGAGATCAGAATATGTGTGGACCTCAGAAATCTTAACGATGCATGTTTGCATGACCCCTTCCCTACACCATTCACCGATGAAGTATTACACAATGTGGGAGGCCAGGAGGTATATTCTTTTACAAATGGGTTTCAGGATATCATCAGATCCGGATTGCCAAAGAGGAACGCCACAAGACCACATTTTCCATAGAATGGGGATCCTACCAATACACAGTGATGCCATTTGGACTGAAGAATGCCCCAACCATCTTTTCTAGGGTGGTGGTCGAAGAATTCAAAGAATTTTTGCATAAGTTCCTAGAAGCCTATTTTGATGACTGGACTGTTTTTAGTTTGCTAAAAAACCATATTGAATATCTAAGGCTAATGTTGGATAAATGCAGGCAATGCCAAATTGCTTTGAATTTGAAGAAGTGCATCTTATTCTCACCATTTGGAGTATTATTAGGTCATATTGTATGCAAGCAAGGATTGTTGGTGGACCCATCCAAAACTGCAATTATAGTTGATTTTCCACCTCCTACCTCAGTCAAACAACTGCGCACTGCACTAGGACATACTGGCTATTACAAAAAAATTATCAAAGGATATGCTCAGATTACTGCATCGATGGATAAGTTATTAAAGAAAGACTGTCAATTTGGTTGGACAGAAGAATGCCAGGAGAGCTTCGACACACTGAAACAAAATATGGTGACTGTGCCTATTCTGGTCTTTCCAGATTGGAGAAAGGAATTTCATGTGCATGTTGATGCATCTTCCATTCCATTAGGAGCAGTACTAGCACAACCTGGAGAAGGGGACATTGATCATCCATTAGCATTTTCCAGCAGAAAGCTATCCACGGCTGAAATTAATTACACCACTACAGAGAGAGAAGGATTAGCCATGGTGTATGCATTATAGAAATTCTTCCACTACTTGTTGGGAGGACACTTTAAAAATTTTATTGATCACTCTGCGCTGAAGTGCCTGGTCAACAAGATAGTGTTGGGGGGGGCAAATATGCATATGGCTTCTCCTGTTTCAAGAATATGATTTTGAGATCATAGTTAATCCAGGAAGAATGAACAAGGGACCTGACCACCTGTCGAGGTTGGAACATGGAGAAGAACCCACCAGTCTGTAGGATACACTATCGGATGCATAGTTTCTCACCATCAGGAAGATGGATGACCACTTCACAGACATAGTCCAATTCCTATCAACAGGAATGGCTCCAAGTGAGTATACAATTTCCCAGAAGAAACAGCTAGTGGTGTGCGTTGCAGACTTTTCACGGATAGTTGGTCAGTTATATAAGATGGGACCTGACGAGATACTAAGAAGATGTGTGATGGAAGTAGAGAACCCACTGATCCTCACAGAATCTCATGAAGGCATTGCAGGAGGACATTATGCAGGCAAAGAAACTGCACAAAAGGTTCTGTGAGTTGGCCTTTGGTGGCCTACCTTACATAGAGATTCTAAAGAATATACCAGAGCCTGTGATGTATGCTAGAGAGTTGGAAAACCATCCAGAAGAGACGAAATGCCACTAGCACCATAGATGACCCTACAAGCATTTGAAAAGTGGGCCATTAACTTCATGGGACCTATAAACCCACCAAGAAAGCGCACAGGAGTAAGGTATATTATCACTGCGACAGAATACCTAACTAAATGGGCCGAAGAAAGAGCATTCAAGGACTATAGTGCAACTACAGCTGCGCGTTTTATATTTAATGACATAATAACTAGGTTTGGATGCCCTAAGACCCTTATGAGTGATCAAGGCACTCATTTCATTAACAAGACAGTTGAATCCCTGACTGAAGAATTTGCAGTCCACTATCAGAAGAGTACACCTTACCATCCACAAGCAAACAGAACAGTGGAGGCATTCAAAAAAATCTTGGAGACAGCACTGAAAAAGATTTGCAGTGTGAACAGGGATGACTGGGATTTAAGAGTACCAATGATACTCTGGGATTATAGAACCACTTGCAACAAATTAACAATGCAAACCCCTTTCAAGTTGGTTTATGGTCTTGAAGTTGTTGTCCCGATGGAGTACTTGGTACCAAGATTAAGAATTGTTGCATTTACAGACATGGATGATATTTCCGTTGTTTGTGAGAGGCTTGCCCAATTGGTTGAACTAGAAGAAGACATATTTATTGAAGAATTCCATCAGTAGGTACAGAAGGGAAGAGAGAAGGCCTATCATGACAGACACATCAAGAAGAAGGTGTCTAAGCAAGTTGATTTAGTACCGGTGTATAACAGTAAATTCATAAAACATCCAGGGAAGTTCAAAATGCATTGGCTTGGACCATATGAGATCACCTATGTTACAGACAGAGGAGTTTTGCAACTGAAGACATTGAAGGGAGAATGGAAAGAGGGATTAGTAAATGGGAATCGATTGAAGTTGTACTATGACAACTAGTTGACTCGTAACTCTTAGTAAAATAAAGGAGAAAAGGGTCTAGGTACCAGGTGCAATTGAAATTGGGTACCAAACACAAAAAAGACAGTCTGCACAAGGAAGGGAAGGAGACATGGAGCAGAAAGAAAAGGATGCACTCTACAGTCCAAATTCGATGTGACATGGAAGGATCAGAACTAAAGTGCCTCGAGACAAGTCACAGGTGAGTGTTGGGGGCTTGTTGGCCCTTGGTTATGGAAGGAAGAGAATATCAAGGAAGAAATGGTAAAACGAGAACTGCGCAGGAAACACAGTGACTGTCACTGGGTCGAAGTAAGAAAAAGAGAAGAAAATATGGAGCGAAGTACGGAAAATTAGGTTGTTGAATGAGGAGATCAGGGATGACAGATCAGCAAGAGAAAATAATCATGGACAACTCAGAAAGTAGAGAAATCCACCATTGGATGCTTTGGAGCACCACACGACGAGGAAGGAAAGACAGGTTGGCGAAGCTCGGAAAACACGGGTCAAGTTGACCTAGGGTTTTAGACGCCTAGGGTTTTGGGTAATTAGGGTTTTGACACCTAGGTTTCGACCTAAGGCTGTCGGTGAGGGACTGTAATGTTTAAATATAGGTCGAGAGGACCTAGGTAGGTTTAGTAGTAGCATTGGGTATTGCTATTGATTGTGGTTGATTGAGAGATTATTGTATTGTGAGAGGGAGAAATGATGAGACTGAGAGCCTTCTAGTATTGTAATATCTTTAGCTGGGTGCGAAGATCAGATCTTGCAGATGGGTGTGCAGGAAGGGGAGAGAAAGAGAGAGGATCTGCTGGCCAGAGCGCAGATCAGAACTGTAAGCTTTATCTTAATATATCATAATTACAGTTTTATGGACGTAGCCCTAGAGAGAGTGTGAACCACGTACATTTTGTGATGTATGTGTGATTGATGCCTGGATTCCTATCATTGTTATGTTGTCATTTGCATTATTGTGTTAGATCAAATCTATAGCTGTGCAAAGTAGATCTAGTTGATAAGTGACACATGAATGCTACATTATTGTTTCATTAGTTCCACTTGATAATCCCCTGGTTGTAGACATCTTTGTCATGCAACCCCCCTCTTAGCTGCTTCGGGTGAGACTGCATCTGCTTCATAGGTGTTGCCGAAAGGGCCAGTAGCTAGGGCTTGTTGGTGCACTGTTGGAGTGAACCCCGGGTCTGCCCCTACGCCAACATGTGTGCCATGTCATTGTATGGTTTCCTTGTCACTTTGCCAACTCAGTTGTACGACATGTCATGTGGAACCCTATGGTGTTGCCACATCAGTGTTGTATGAGTTGTACGGATGCCACTTCAACACTATATGGATTCCATGTGTCACCCTTCCAGTGGTGCCACATGTCACCCCCTTTTTAGCCTCTTAGCCATGTTTGAACAAAACTTTGAAGAGCCATAACTTTCTCATACAGACTTTGTCTAATTCATGAGTCATTGGAATATCTTACCGAGATCTACACAATGAAGTCCTTTTCAAGAGAATTTGAGATGATCAAGTTTTGAACATTTTGGATCCTCGTGTATCTCTTTGAGTGTTTCAAATCCTCCTAGAACACACCTTCCCACTGAAGAAATTTTGGACCTCCAAAAGTATGGATATTTCAACAACTTAGTGCTGATAACTCTTCCTTACTCTTCCACCTTGCTGAAATGCACTTGGATTGATTCCCATATTGATATTTATATTTTGTATCTTCATCTTGGATATAGATTTGATCTCCTTCTTGAAATTTCATAAGCTCAAGGAAACCAATCTAGATCAGTGCACTTTTATCTGCTTCTCTGAAACATGGCTCTGACTCTAGCTCCTAGAAATAGCTCTAACTCTGGATCTTTTCTCATGGCTACTAGTGCTAGTTTATATCTAGCTCTGGTTCTGGCTCATTGGTTCCTTCATCACAAAAGTATTCTCACTGACTCTCTACTCTGTAATATCCAAATCTGAATCCTAACTTGACATCCACTCCCATCTCCTCTTCTACTGAAGATAATCCATCTCAATAATCATGAAACCAATTGGAATGTTGATCTATGACTCACCCATCTACATTAATTGTGCTTGTCCTCCTAATGTATCTGTAGGAGTCTCTGAATGAAATTCCTTTTCATTTCCTCTCTCCTTCCCTGAAATAAAAAACCAAGCATGTTTTCCACAAACATCTGCACTGCTTGATTTTCTTTTGTACAAAATATACATCTTACATGAATATGGAATAACATCTTGTAGATTTTATAGCATAAAACATACTTATTTCACCTTCTCTCTTTATAAATAAGACTATTTATTTACCAGCTCTAGGAAGACATTGCATAGCTATGATTATCTTCCTGCTTTCGATCTACATGTTCCAACTGCCACATCCTTTTGTTCCTTCACCTTTGTACTTCAGAATAAGAATGATATAACTTAGACAATTTGATCCATATGCAGTTCATTAGATGATAATAAGAAAACATAACAATTTTCTACATTGATTTAAAAAGTCTTTAGTAATCTCTACAAGACTCTTCTCACTCTCAAATTCCCTAAGAGAAGCTAATAAATCCCAAGTCTTTGGAATCCCTACAAGACTCCTCTCACTCTTGAAATTCACTAAGAGTGTCTAGCAAGCTTTCTATTACAACAATGGAAACAAACTTTTAAAAGGTATTTACATATGCATACTGATGTTGTCATTTAACAATATACATATTTACAAATTATTTTCAAAATGGAATATTTTTCTATACATATCTAGGGACAAAGATAGGTGGATTCTTCATGGAATCATTCTTCCCTTAGTACTAGAAGGAGTCTCACAGCTTCTCGACTTTGACGACGAATCTGAATCTGACATTGAATCCAAATAGCCACTGGATCCAATTATAGGTTGTCCAAGTAACCTATATAGTCTCTCCTTTTTTATACCCAGCACTATCATTGTGTCCTAAGTAGATTTATCTGAATACACCAGTACTTGTCCATCGTATAACGCAACTACATAACATTCATCTTTGAAAGATGAAACCGAGAGTAATTTTACTTTCAACTCTAGAACATATAGCATATGTTCTATTCCCATAAATCCTCTTGGCGCAAGCTAGAGTCTTACATAACCAACTCCTCGTACTACTTGTTTGTTGTTATTCCCAGAACCCACATAGAAATATGTGTCAATTTCTGAGAAAGTAAGGAATATCGATCTCATTCATGTCATGTGTCAATATGAGCCACTGTCCTTGAACCATATCTTCATGTCTTCATACTCTACATTGTTAAGACCAACCATAATAAATAATTCTATGTTGAATATCTCAACAAGACTATCAATTTCACTTAGGGATGCTACATGTCTTCTTGGAAGTGTCTTTAACATGTTCCTAGTTCTTCTTTGGACACAAGTCTGGATGAAGTGTCCAACACTTCTCAATCTATTTCCACTCTTACCAAATGAAAGAAAAATTTCATGTTGTCGTCCTGGAACTATAATCCTTTCTTGCCACTTTCCTTATTATTTTGTCTTGGAAAATGACTTTTGCCTCTAGAATTCTTCTTAGATGGCTTCCTCTACAAGGATTGTATTCTCTAACATTTCACCATTTTATTGTTACTAGTTCCATAGAAAATGCATGGATATGTAGACCATAAGTTCGTATCGGTCTTACTCGTGAGAAATGTCTTCATTACTTCATTGGAATGATCACCTTTTCCTGGAGATGTCTTGCATTTGATACCTTTCCTTGGGTTAGAAGGTTGTTCTAGTAGGACCAACTGCTAATGAAGGACCTTTTCATTTCAATTTCTCCTTACTTCAACCATCCTAGAGAATTATCCATCTTGATGGGGAGAAGAAGAAGATGATAAACCATCTTCCTCGGTTACTATCTGTAAACTTTTCGTAGGAGATTGTATCTCTTGCATAGGAGACTTTTCCTTCTTCACTTGCCCAAATTCATAGAATGGTTCCAATATCTTGTCCTTAGCCTCCAACTCTCTTTCCAATTCATGAATAATACCTCTAATGAATTCTTCATGACATATCAATCGATGTTGAAGCCTCGACTTCTCCTCCTCAAGAGATTGTAGTTGCATCCTCAATTCAGAATTCTCCTTATGAATCTGTTGGTTCATGTACTTCTGTAATATTAATTCCATGATAGCTTTACCCATGGTTGCCTTTGCAACAAAGAGATCTTATGTTAAGGAGTATTGAAACATGATGCAGGAGCATCTCTCCAATGCAGCTAGCTAGCCACATCAGCGCGCACGCATTCATGTGCTGAAAAGGAGGCATGGCCTCATTCATGTTTGTATTGAATGTAATTAAATGGCTTAGGTTGTTGAGCCAGGAAAGCTATGCCTTTGCACAGGCTGTAGATAAGATAGGCATTTATGGTAGATTGGTTGAGATCTAGATCCATACGCTGGACTAGACAGTAAAACAATGCACAGGGGAGATCGTCGAGGAGTTAGCTGTGGGTATTGAGAACTCCCGAGCGGAGTTGGAAGAGTCCTTTGACTCTTCGGGCCTGTGTGAAGAAGGTCCTGGTGGGAGCGGGACGTGCGGCAGGACGTCTTTGCACCAAGTGGTATCAGAGCCAGAATTTCACTTGTATATTGCAGGTGGAAGAAGACAGAGTTACTGAGGACTCTGTGGGGACTTGCTAGCAGGTAGGCAACAATCGAGGAGACAGTCGGCAGGACTGTAAGGATGAAGCTGGGTGAACTCATGATGAGGAGTGACAGGAGCAGATCTGCCACAAAGGCAAATAGAAGTAGAAAAATGGCTACTGAAGGCCGTAGGAAGAAAATCAAGGCAGAAAAGCTTGCAGAAATGGATAGAGAACTCGCAGATATATGAGCAGAGATGGTGAATCTGGAACTGCGGATGCGACGAGATGAAGAGTTGGTTCAGGTACGTGAACCCGAGACTGGAAAAGGTCTTGATGATAATGATGATTGGGACGAATTGGGATCAACTGATGATTTCAAGTACTGTCGGTTGGGTAGAAGAGAAGAAATTCCAGTTTGCCATGAGGGCAACGAGTTGGGATCGGATGAGGATCTCGCAGAATGTCATGAGGACAGTAAAGGAATTTCAAATTGCCAATTGGGCAATGATGGGAGACTGTTGAGGGATCTCATAGGCTACCAAGAGGGTAGTGAAATGTTTCCATATTGCCAGATGGGAAAGGGAACATAAATGAGATCAGATGAAGATCTCAAAGACTGTCATGAGGACAGTAAAGGAATTTTGCATTGCCAGCTGGGCGATGATCAGAGATCACTGCAGGATCTCGAAGACTGCCAGGAGGGCAGCGGAAGCACGTTAAACTGCCAGGTGGGCAGAGGGGAAAAAGTGAGACTGTTTGAAAGTCTCATG
>SNQJ01S0048260.1:44168-57474 GCA_010110895.2 Picea sitchensis | reverse complement strand
ACGAGAATTATGTCAACAGGATTCGCGAAATCACGAACGCCGATTTCCCGACAAGCACAGGGGAGATCGCCGAGGAGTTAGCTGTGGGTATTGAGAACTCCCGAGCGGAGTTGGAAGAGTCCTTTGACTCTTCGGGCCTGTGTGAAGAAGGTCCTGGTGGGAGCGGGACGTGCGGCAGGACGTCTTTGCACCAAAACACCTTCACCAACTTGAGTCTTGGACCTCGTCACATTCACTTGCAAATACTTGTCAAAACCAACTCTGATACCAAATTGATCCAAAAATCCTTAGATGCCAATTTATTCTTAAAAGTCAAATGTTAGCATCTAACTTGATTTCGAAATATTCTTGATCGTATTTGAAAGATTTGTTTAACACATGTGAATATTTTACCTATCCAAAACCTTGTGAAATGATGAATAATTTGTATAATAATGAGAGATAAAACAATAGAAAATGGAGGAACTAATAAGACAATATTTGATGACGGAGTTCACCTCTCCTAGGCTACATCTATGAGTCCCCTCTGAACAATGAGACTGCTCTTCATTAGTATCAAATGGGAAAAATTACAATGAAAATGGACTTACAAAATCCAATCTTGAAGTCACTCTTCAATTCTTCTTCTCAAACCTAGAAGTAGAGGTTACCATTGAATTCCTCTTGAAATTATAAGAAAAATGATTATAAACTCGACTATATTCTGAACTAGCTCAAAACAACCCTCTTCTTCATGCAAAACAATGCGCTAAAACTCTCATACAAGGAAATATGAAATAACATCTTCATAAATAGCATCTTAGAACAAAACAAACAACACCATAATTCTCCTCTCAAAAAAATGAGAAAAACGAGTATAAACATGACTATGTTTGGATAAAGGGCTCAATGGCACGTAAAACAATGCAACACCATAACTAGGAACCTTTTGGCATGCAAATTGAGGCAATATGTATTGTACCCTGCACATAAATCTATGTCTCATTCTCCATACTCTATACTTTTCATCCTTTCTCATAATTTGTGCCCTTTATATAGCCTAGGTCAGTCGAATCGTGGCTCTAACTTTACGCTAACGTCGACATCAACTTAAATGTAATTTCATTGGAATCCCATAGCAAAAGGTGTATTTGGAGCAATGATTAGGGTATTTGTACATGTGGTATGAGGTCACAGGTTCAAACCCATAAAACTCTCCCCCTTTGGTGTGTGGTTTTTTTTAAATTGAATTCATATATAGTATGGTTTGTTATATTTCAGTGGCGTGTAGTTGTTAGCCCCTACGAACTTAGGGTATGGTTACATTGTATTCCATATACACCGTGGGCCGGGGGATTATCCCTTGGCTCTTTTCCCACTGATTATAGCTTTAACCAAATTCAAATAAATTTAAAACCATATGATTATTAATTCATAACCGTGTGGTGTATTGGTGAGGTCGTTGGACTTGCATGTGTGAGGTATGGGTTCGATCCTCCATGCTCAACAATATTTTGTTCGACCTTAGCCATATTCATCCAATGGGAGACTTCCATGTGGCGATCCATAAGTGGTACACATGTCATTCTCCTGTAAAATCATTCCACATTCCCAATGCAAATTATTCCACTTGTGTGCCACGTCACTGTACAGTTTCCTTGTCACTTTGACAACTCAGTTGTATGACATGACATGTGGCAGTCTGTGGTGTTGCCACATCAGCAGCATACAACCTGTACAGATTCCACATCATCATTGTATTGATGCCATGAGACACCTTTCTAGTGGTGCCATGTTTCATCCCCTTTTTATCCTCTTATCCATGTTTAACCAAAACTTTGAAGATCCATAACTTTCTCATACATACTCCATTTGAGGTGATTCATGCATCGTTGGAAATCTCTCACCAAGATCTATGCAATGAATTCATTTTCAAGATAATTTTTTATTATCAATTTCTTATAATTTTGGATCCTCTTGGATCTCTTTGAGTGTTCTGGATCCTCTTGGATCAAGAAGCAACAAGTCATGGTGGGTCTCCTTATTTTGGGCACCATGATTTCTTTGATGAGAAGGTTTTGTGAACATTNTATTATCAATTTCTTATAATTTTGGATCCTCTTGGATCTCTTTGAGTGTTCTGGATCCTCTTGGATCAAGAAGCAACAAGTCATGGTGGGTCTCCTTATTTTGGGCACCATGATTTCTTTGATGAGAAGGTTTTGTGAACATTATTCATACAAATGAAGTAAGTTAAACTCACAATTGATATATGGGTATTCATTCCATTTAGGTACCAACTCAACTATGATATATGGCTATCCATTGCATTCAGGTACCCCCTTTGTAGTGGTCTAGGTCATGGTTTGGGTATAGGTATATGTCATGGTATAGGTCTAAGTCATGGTCATGCTCCGGGTCTAGGTCTAGGTCTAGGTCATGGTCATGCTCCAGGTCTAGGTCTAGGTCTAGTTCATGGTCTAAGTATAGGTATTTCCATTCTTTTCCATGTATAGCTCAAGGCCATGTCTTTCCTTGCCATGCCTTCCCTTGTGATGTACCAAACTTGCTATATTATGTGAGAGTGTGAGAAGGAGAGAGAGGATGACAAAGAGGGAGGGGTAGAGAGAGAGTGAGAGAGAGAGAGAGAGGATGATAGAGATGTGGGTATAGAGAGAGTGTGTGAGTGTGTGAGAGGGAAAGAGAGAAAGACAGAGAGGGTGGTAGAGAGTGATAGTGTGTGAGAGTGTGAGTGGGAGAGAGAGAAAGATAGAGAGGGGGGTAGAGAGAGAAAGAGGGAGAGGGAGACATGGGAGTAGATAGATAAAGAAAGAGAGAGAGAGAGGAAGGGGGGAGAGATGGAAGGGAGGTATAGAGAGGTAAAGAGAGAAGGGGGGAAGAGTGGGTGAGAGAGAGGGATGGGGATGAAAAGTGAGGGGTAGATGAAGGAGAGAGGGAGAGGGGGKAGAGAGAGAGTGTGTGGGAGAGTGTGAGAGGGAAAGAGAAGAAGACAAAGAAGGGGGTAGAGAGATATTATGTGAGAGTGTGAGAGTGAGGGAGAGGGAGACAAAGAGGGGGGTAGAGAGAGAGAGAGGAAGGGGGGAGAGAGAGGGAAGGTGGGTAGAGAGAGGTAAAGAAATAAAATGGGGGAGAGTGGGGGAGAGAGAAGGAGGGGGATACATTGAGAAAGAGAGGCAGGGAGATACAGAGAGAGAGAGAGAGAGGGAAATAAGGGGATGGAGGGAGAGAGACAACAATATTACAAGAGAGGTCTAGAGTGAGATGGAGAGAGAGGGGGAGATACAATAAGGGGCAGAGAGAAATAGGGGGGGGGAGAGGGAGAGGGAGAGGGAAAGAGGGGTAGAGATAGAGAGAGACTAACAACAAGCAGAGAGAGAGAGAGAGAGAGAGAGGGGAAGGGAGAGGGAGGGAGAAAGGGGCAAAGAGAGAGAGAGTGTGTGTGTGAGGAAGGGAGAGGGAGGGAGAAAGGGCAAAGAGAGAGAGAGAGAGAAGGGGGGAGATAGAGAGGTATTATGAGAAAAGGATAGAGAGAAAACAAGAGTGAGATAGGGGTATAGGGAGTGGTGGGAGAGAGGTGTATATATTGGGGGGAGAGAGAGAGAGAGAGAGAGAGAGAGAGAAATGGAAAGGAAAGGTCTAGGTCTAGGTCTATGTATTTCCATGTCTAGGTCATGTTCTAGGTCCAGGTCAAGGTCATGGTTTAATGGTAGCTTTGCGATTTTTTTTCTTTGCTCATATGAATTTCCTTAATGCAGACAGAGCATATCAGAGTAGGTATAATCTTTGGTTTCATGTAATATACAAAGTAATATTCTCTATGAGAGTGTATTAATCAACATCTTCATGCATTAAGTTAAAGATGATAAAATATAGAGGAGAAGTAGCAAATCATGGTGGGTCTCCTTATTTTGGGAACTATGATTTATTTGATGAGAATATTTTGTGAAAATTATTCATACAAATGAAGTAAGTTAAACTAACAATTGATATATGGTTATCCATTCCATTCTAGGTCTAGGTCGAGGTCGAGGTCGAGGTCGAGGTATTTCCATTCCTTGTCATGTCTAGGTCTAGGTCTTTCCATGTCTAGGTTAAGGTCATGTATTTATTTACCATGCCTTTCAAGGTTAAGGTGTGTAAGAGTGTGAGATGGAGATAGAGGAAGATGGAGAGGGAGGGTAGAGAGAGAGTGTGAGAGGGAAAGAGAGGAAGACAAAGAGGGGATCAATAGAGAGAGAGTGTGTGAGAGTGTGAGAGGGAGAGAGAGGAAGACAKAGAGGGGGGGTAGAGAGAGTGTGTATGAGAGTGTGAGAGGGAGAGAGAGGAAGAAAGAGAGGGGGTGGAGAGAGTGTGTGAGAGGGAGAGAGAGAGAGAGTGTGAGAGAGAGAGGAAGGGGGGAGAGATAGGGAAGGGAGTTAGAGAGAGGTAAAGAGAGAAAGGGGGGGAAGTGGGGTAGAGAAAGGGAGGAGGATAAAAATTGAGGGGGATAGAGGGGTATATGTAGGGTAGAGAGAGAGAGAGAGAGGTAAAAATAGGGGTAGATAGGTGAGACAAGGGGAGGTCGGTATGAGGGTTTGGTGAAAGAGAGGCAAAGGTGGAGGAAAACAATAGGAAGAAATACATAAGAGCATGTGCGCATTACTAGAGCTTGTGAACATTCCTAAAGAGTGTGGACATTCCTAAGAACATGTGTATGTTAATTCTAATTCAATCTTTTTGGGGCGGGAATGAAAACTCTAGCGTACGTGCATGCTAAGCTAGTTTCCTCGTATTTAGGTTTGGGATGACAAACCTAGTGGTTTGGTCTGCAAATACATAAAATCCTCCATTTTTATGAATACCTCTCTATATATTTGTTTTTGATGTTATTTTCTATAGGCTACACAAATATGTTGTTGATGAAACTACAAACATGGATAGAGTCAACTATGTAGATTCCAAATATACGATTTTTTTAATCAATATTTTTTACTATTTTTAATCTATTTTTGTTTTGACATATATCAAAATCCTAAAATTCATACCTCTTTTATTTCTACTATAAAAAAATTGCAACCTAACCATTTTTAAAATGAGTTATATGTCACACTAGAAGAGACAGATATCTACAATCTAGAAAAATAAATGATAATGTTAAGATCCTCGTAGCCCACACTAATTGAAGGCATTGTGATTTCAAGGATATATTGTCTTTCATATATATATAATTAATATTGTAAATTTTTAACCTCGGATGGGGTGACACGAAGCCCATGGGAGGCCACACAACCCCCATGCAGAACTCACCATAAATATGGCTAGCAGCCACCCCAAAGCCCATTCTTGGATGGAGGATGACCATAAATGCCTAAAGAAGGAGGGAGGACATCTCCCCCGCGCAGGATTAATGGTGCCCTCACCGATCAATTGCAGGGGGGTGATGATGGGTACGGGGGGAGGTTGCACGGTCTTATCATCTCCTTGGATAACTCTCCATCTCAGCCATGGAATTCACCATTCTACTTTTGCTCTCTATCTCTTCACTCTACTCAGGGATCTGGCTCTAGTCGTCTCGGACTTCTTTGGCCCCATTCTCATACTTCTTTGGCTTCCAGGCTCTACCATGCCAAGAGAGAGAGAGGGAAACCCAGGTGGGGACCCTCCTGGTATTGTTATGCTGGAAGGAAAATACGCTTGCGCAATTTGGAGAGGGATTTATCCATAGCCTGGATGCAACTAATCACAAAGTCACCCACGCCTCCAATGGCCTTCATGGAGGAGGAAATCCCAGAGGAACCAATTCAGGTTCCATTAGATTCCCTCCTCTACATGGTCTTGGATGCCCAAGACAACCCCAACACCATCATTACAGCTACAGATCCAATGACGACCATGGAGGCACCACTTACATTGTCCAGGAGGAACTCCCCACAACGGAGTACCCGGTTGAACCCCCACTCCTCAACCCAGTTGTGGATTGCGACCAGAGTCCACCCAGTCTCTTCAGACTGGATCAGTTGGAGCTCATTTTTGAAATGAGGGGCTACATGATGGAACATCTCCACCGACATACCCTCATTAGCAGACGAATTGACATGTTGTTTGACGCCTTCTCGAACGCGCCAGTCAAGAAGAGGTGCTCGACCTGTGTGCATCCCTTTGCACTCATACCCAGTGATGGAACTCCTCATAGTGGCTCTCTGGATGGCAGGTTCCACTGTTATCATATCCCTCTTAATGTTTAAAGTTTCTCAGTCCTCTGTGCCTCGCTTACATGGAAATGGAGTTTTGTTCTTGTCTACCTATTATGGTTCTTTCTTTAGTTTGAATTATCATCTTTTGACTGTATGTACAAATAGAAATGTTAACACCACCAGCTGCCACTTGCTTTGGTTTCCAACTAAATGGTGTAGAAAGTGATGGTTGTTATTTTTGGTCGAAAGTACAAATGGCTTCCACCTGTTTCAGTTTCCACTAGTTTGGCGAAACAGGTAGCAAGCATGTGACATATATTAGTTTTGTATAGTGACAATGAATTAATAAGGAAATACCCCTTTTTTATTTACAAAAAAAAATATTGTAAACTTTTAAAAAATAAACCATACTAGAACAATGGGTTCTCTACAATTTTACAATATTTTGGAAGGAAATTCCATCATTAAGGTACTCAATGCCTGCACTAACAGAGACATATACCTTATATTTTTCTAGAAAAATAACATACCATTGTTTTTTTTTGTTTGTTAGAATTGTATGTCACTTGCGGCGCCAACATTTCAACTATTGGCTAAGAAACCACAACCTAGGGGCATCTAAGTCGTTAAAATCACCCGGGGATCGCACCCGACCTAGGTCTCACCAACCCTTAACATGGTTATATTTGTGGGTGTCTCCTCTTGACTAAACACATTGTAAGGGTATTGAACTTAGGTCGCCTAGAAAACAAAACCCACACCTTAACCAATTGAGCTAGCAAGAATTGACAATAACATATCATTGTTAGAAAAACCTAAATTTCACATATTTATTCACAATTTCTATAAATAAAAATTGTATATTTGGAAAGCTAATTCATTTTTCTACATTTCATGTTTTTACACCATATTCAAATTCATTGTAGAAGTACCTTGAATAATCCCTCCAAGTTAACAAATTGTTGTTTTTCCATGTTTGCATTGCCACGCGTCATGAGAGACCATCATTAGTTTTCACTCATCTATGTGTGTGCATGATCTGAGGGATTAAGTCCCTCGAAGTGAGTTTTTTTTTTTTTAATTAGAAAAACTTTAGGAAAGATTTTCAACCTCAAAATTGCATGATAGATTCATAATTAATATGTATCTACAATGGTTAGAAACATCAAAAGTATATTGAGTTGAAAAAAATATAAAAATACCCCTAAAAAAGTATTGAAAATTCATAACCTAAAAAAATGCTATCTTTTAAAAAATAACTCTAAATAACCATATATGGATCAAATATTCATCTTGAGAAAAGTTCTACAATTATTATTGAAATAAAAATCAATATTTTTTTTTAATTTGTAAATAAAGTAACAATATTAAATGAGAAAAGTTTTACAATTATTGAAATAAAAATCAATATTTTTTTTAATTTGTAAATAAAATATCAATATTAAATATTAAATTAGATGATAAAAAACTCTTAATAATTTAATATATTAAATTAAATGATACACAGACTCTAAATAAATTAAAGTACCACTATTTAATTAAAATATCCAATAACAAATAACAAATAAAAGCAAAAGAATATGAAAACAGTAATTAAATCTTATATATTTAAGATTAACCATAGATTTGACCAAGTCTGAAATTTAAAAGTATAAAGTGAATGGGGCATGTAGAGACAAGACTCTAAATAAATTAAAGGACCACTATTTAATTAAAATATCCAATAAAAAATAACAAATAAAAGCAAAAGAATATGAAAACAGTAAGTAAATCTTATATATTTAAGATTAACCCTAGATTTGACCAAGTCTGAAATTTAAAAGTATAAAGTGAATGGGGCAAGTAGTGACAAGACGATGGGACAAAAGAATGTGTTACTTCCTAACCAAAAATAAATTGTATAATTTAAAAATAACCATAAATTGAACCTCAAAAGAGAACAAATTAAATATTTTGAAAGTCAAATAAACACATCATTCAATATTAATAAGAAATAACATGTGAATATCTTATAAATATATAAGAATTTAATATAAAAGTTATATATATATATATATATATATATATATATATATATATATAATTCTTTTATGTTTCAAAGATGGTAAGAGTCTCTAAATATATAATAATATTATTAAATTAATATACAATAATATATTTTAAAAAGTCATACATACAATTTGGTTGATTATCCATGTGGATGTTATTTCATGCATTTAAAATAATTTGAAGGACATGTAATTTACCTCATTATGGATTTAGGATAAAGATTATTTAAAATCATTATTATGGATTTAGGATAAAGAAAGAAAAAATGGGGTGTTTGCATAATTTTAATAGTCAAATTTGTAGGAATATAGTTCTTTTATGTTTAAGGAATTTAAGGATCTCTAAATTGACCAAAAACTTAGAAAATTCCTTAAATGAACTAGAATTTATGTTTTTTGTGAACTTTTTTTAAGATCATTTTAGATAATGCATATAGTATACCATCATTATGATAGTGTTTTATCTGTGTTTTGATATCAAAAATATATTGGCATCATTTTAAAGTGTTGTTATACTTAACTATCATTTTATAGATTTAATTTTTATTCTTTTCTTATGTGAGATTTGAATTATTGTCCAAAGCATATACTACACCATCAATATGATAGTGTTTTATCCATATCTTACTATCAAAGGTACTTAGAGACAATTTTAAAGTGTTGTTATACTTAATTATCATTTTATAGATTTCAGTTTTTATTTTCTTATGTGAGATTTGAATTATTGTCCAAAGCATATACTACACCATCAATATGATAGTGTTTTATCCATATCTTACTATCAAAGGTATGTAGAGACAATTTTAAAGTGTTATTATACTTAATTATCATTTTATAGTTTTTCTTAATTGATTTCTATTTTTTTCTTTACTTATGTGATTTGAATTGTGATAGTCCGTTATCAATGTCTTACTATAAAAAGTATGTTACACCATTTTAAAGTGTTATTATACTTAATTATCATTTATAGTTTTTTTTTATTGATTTCATTTTTTTCCTACTTAAATAATTTGAATTTTTGGCCAATAGTTTTTTAGTACTAGAAGGAAGAAAAAAATACTTATATTGAATGAAATTTATTCATCAAAAACTTTCTCAAAATTCACATCTATAATAAAGAATTCTTCAAAATAGATTATAAAAACACAAGTAAAAAAATGAAAATAAACCATAATTAACTAAAACTCCAAATAATATTAATTATTTTTTTAAATAACAATATGAAACACATATGATCTCTCATCTATTGATATCAATAATCTTACCTTCCTTGTGTAAAAAAATTTAATATATTATCATCCATTCTTAATATACTATCATGAATTGACAATCAAATTTTTATATAAATTAAACACCTTCCATATAATTAATAAAATTGTATAATAATATTTCATAAATATAAAAAGGTATTACATAGACCGGGAAAATATTTCATAAATATAAAAAGGTATTACATAGACCGGGGACCCTTTCCAAATTGTATAATAATATATCAAAAATATAAAAAATTATTGTATAGAACCTTTCCCTATAGAGTAGGTATAAGGTCTTTTCAAAAAGCAACAGATAACCTTTAATGATGTGAATTTCAAATTGGTCCCTCACTGACTTTCAGCCAAAGATGTTCACGCACGCGAGCAATGAGTGGTGGATACGTAATCTGTAATTAATTCTGATTCTGCAATTATAAAGCAGGAATCCTTCTAGATATGCCATCAAAGGAATCCTTCTAGAACTTCCGTCCAAAGATCTAACTCATCAAAATATCAATCAATCACTGAATTCTCAGATGCCATGAAAGGTAATAGAACGTTCCACACAAAAATAAATTAGGTTAATTTTTAACATGTAGGTTAAAGATTCTACAAAATGAAGATTTTTTGGGAGGATATTTGTTAGAAATTCAGCGCCCTTACTATTTGTATTCAGGTGGTCTCTCAGCTCCCTTTCCGTAGGAGAGAGGCCTTCTGGGTCCTAGTCCTCAACCTGCACTCCAGGCAGACCGAGGCGCAAATCCAGTTCAGGCTTAGAAATTGTTAGATTCTTAGATTTAAGTGATTATTCTGTAAAATTGAAGTGTCTTGGAAATTTTTCAACATGCTTTTCTACATCCAAAAATGGATTTTAAACAACCAAAAACAGTAATCCATATAAATTCATATCTCAGGATTCAAGCAAAAAAAATAATTTCGTAAAACAACTAACCAACACCAATTTTTAATATATAGATTTATTTTTAAGTTAAAAATATGAATTTAGCCAAAATTTTAGGAGTAATTTACGTTTCATATGATCCAAATCAAATATGTGAAGTCATCAACTGTGTAATTATTTTTGTCTACAGTGTTGGAAAAAATTCATATTTAAGTAAACTCTATGTTTATCTTATTCTGAGAGTTGGTTTCCATCAACTTTAAACCATATCTTATTCCTTTCAACTTGTCCGATTCGAAATTGGATAAGCACCCGAGGAGATATTCAAAGGCCATGCGCCGCGACAAGACTTTGCTTCATTCTTTTTAATTCGATTAGAGAAACGAGAGACTCGGTCCGCTACGGCTGTCACGTTTCAGGACGATTTCTTATTATTAATATAGACGGCAACGACTCCTCTCGTTAAAAGCAAAATTGTTGGGATATTACAACATACCTGCAATACCCTAGTTTTCATAGTTTCCAAGCAAGAAAGAAATCATGAAGATTTCCACAGTTGGGTGTTTCACGACCAACTCCCCACTCTCATCCCCCAGAGGTCAAGCTCAAGCTCCTGTGGGATTCATGTCCCAAACAAATCTCACAAGCAGCCCGATTTCAAGTAATCAGCCGAGTCCTGGCAAGAGGGTATTAAGGGCTTCTGCCAGCTTCAATGGCAGACCCATCAGTGCCAGTTGTGCAACAGAAGAGAAGAGGGATATTGATATTGCTTTCAGGAAGAAAAAGGATCACTATGCTCTTTTGGGGGTCTCCTGTGATGCCTCCTACAGTGATATCAGAGTTGCATACAGAAAACTGGCACTGAAATACCACCCTGATGTCAAGCCCCTGCACCAGCTGGAGACAGCCACTGAGCTTTTTTCAG
This sequence comes from Picea sitchensis, assembly GCA_010110895.2. Lineage (NCBI taxonomy): Eukaryota > Viridiplantae > Streptophyta > Pinopsida > Pinales > Pinaceae > Picea > Picea sitchensis. Next base: position 46,174 of record SNQJ01S0048260.1, on the reverse strand, counting down.
AGATAAATAAGGCTTATGATACTTTGTCTGATCCACAGAAGAGGAAAGCATACGATGCTCTGCATATCATACCCAATTTTGACACTCCCAGGACTGCAGCATCCCCATCCTCCTCCTCCCCATTCGGGCAATGGAAAGGAAGGAGTTGGGAAACAGATCAGTGCTGGTGTTGATGGGGAATTCTGAGGCGAAAGTTTTCAGACTCCAGGCTCTGGTGTATTTCTTACCCAGAACCTTTTACCTTGGTAGTTTTGAATTCTGAGAATGGTAGTTTTGAATTCTGACAATGTAATATGACATAGAAGAGGCCGAGAATAAGGCAGCTGTAGGTGTAAAATGTACACTGAAGCTAGGAGTTTGAAGTCTGTATAAGTTCCTGGAATTTGAATGGCGCAGATTGCTTGGACTCTGCTTTACATATAGGGCGTGTTCCTTGGACACTGCCTCTTGTAATTATATTTTACTATGTATATATTTCCTTATGATGGAACAACCTTTGTAATTAATTTTGGTTGGCAGTTTGTCTGGAGGATTCTTGGTGTTTCACCATACTCAGGATGGTCACTTCTCACTTTCTTGTGGCAAAAATATATGCAGATGTATGAATTATCAATTTTAGATTCTCTAATGATAGAAGCTTGAACTCATTGCACCGAGGAATATCGTAAAAATTTAAATACTGTACACAACCCTTGCAGGTTTGCACGTTTATCGAAGAGAATATCTATTTTGGCTAATATAAGTATTAAATTTTTAAAAGTAAAAAAAAAKTATTGTGATTAATMMATATAATATAATATATTYTAGGTGTTAGGTTAGCTGCTCTTTTTTTCTGGAATTCAGTATATAAATTTATCAGAATCAYTAATTTTTTGTTGTTCAAAATCTATTTATGAATGTAGAAATAGCTTCATACTGAAAAACTATATAAATTTATCAGAATCACTAATTTTTTGTTGTTCAAAATCTATTTATGAATGTAGAAATAGCTTCATACTGAAAAACTCAAGATCACTTAGATAATACAGAAATAATCACTCAAATATACAAATTCAACAATTTTTGGCCAGCAAATATCTCCAAAAAAAATCATTAATTACAATTATCCTAAATTTTTGATGAGATTTTACACAAAACTTTAAAAAAACATACCATCAAAATGTACAAACATGAATCTTTAACAAGTATGTATGATGTTACACTTAAAATTATAACTTTGATAATTCAAAATCACTGAATTTTTTTAAACAATGAAAGTAAGTAATTGAACCATTTTTTTTGGTTAGCAGAGAAATTAGTAAACATGCGGTGCTTTGTCGTTCATTAGTGTGAATTGATCACGGTTCTGTATAGAGGGTTGGAGGGGGCATTAATAGAGGGGGCATTATTAGAGAATTTAGTTGAAATTGCTTATTATTAAAACAGTCTGACAACTCATACCATTTTTTTTTTAAAGATTAAAGTAAATTTCCAATCGAATGAAATAAAAGAATTTTAACTCAAAAATTTCCTTTGTTTTTCCCATTAAAATTACCTCTGAAATCGAAGTTTATTTATCACTTGGATATCAAGTTACATCATGATAAGCCAGATCAGATTTAAATGATAACAACACTGGTTTCAATGGACCCTGGTTTATGCAACCAAGAATTTGAAGAACTTTTTACCATTTGACTACATTACCATGCTATACAGCAAACATTTTGAACAACCTTGATATTTCATTACATTCCCATTCTATACAGCAAACATTTTGCACATTTAGATTTGCATTTTGGTCTTGTTTGTCCACTTCTCTCAAATAAAATTTGCACTTTTGGTTATTGAATTAACTTGATCTTAGACCTAGCTCCGATTAAACCTGCTAGTTATTAATTTTCATTTTAATTCTCATTTTAAAAAATTACATTTTCAACTAACTACTTTTTTAATTTAATGATTAAAAACTACCCTTATTTTGAAATCAAAATTTTGAAACATTCAGTAGACCTCAAAAAAAACATTTT
>SNQJ01S0048260.1:21719-38484 GCA_010110895.2 Picea sitchensis | reverse complement strand
ACCAGACGTCTGAAGGAGGAGGCTGGGGATGGAGGGGGCGGGGGCTCCCCTCCCTGACCTGCCATGGCGGCTCTCAAACCCTAATGCACCAGGTCGCGCGATTTGATAGCGAGAGCGATCCCGAGTAACAAATTCAAAAGAATCTATAGAAACGTACTCATTATACCATAGAAACGTCAATATATTTTAGTTGTTTTACATCATATGCTAATGCTAAATATTAAAACCATAAATTTGCATTTCAGTTGCACCTTCATATTGAAATTCNTCTGGGATGTCCTTCAGTTTCTTGACAAAGCTAGGAGCTTCTAAGGTGGTCGACCGTTTGCTACACGCCTCTACCAGACGTCTGAAGGAGGAGGCTGGGGATGGAGGGGGCGGGGGCTCCCCTCCCTGACCTGCCATGGCGGCTCTCAAACCCTAATGCACCAGGTCACGCGATTTGATAGCGAGAGCGATCCCGCGTAACAAATTCAAAAGAATCTATAGAAACGTACTCATTATACCATAGAAACGTCAATATATTTTAGTTGTTTTACATCATATGCTAATGCTAAATATTAAAACCATAAATTTGCATTTCAGTTGCACCTTCATATTGAAATTCCCTTCATCAAGGATAACAATCACCACTGTAAATCACATTATAACAGAATTAGAAGTTCTAACAATGCACTCGAGAATTACCCTATCAATGAGATTGGCCAAAGTTTCTAGTATGCAGTCTGACTTTGTAAAGTCCACAAACCCTGTTCACTGCCTATGTTTACATTCAATTGTGTGACAGGGTGATTGGCAACATTGATCTTGCATTCAATTGTGAAAACAAACAGGATGATTCACAACATTGATTAGACTCTTAACAAGTTAAAATAATTTTAGAGTTTTGGTCTACAATTCATAAGTATGAATAACTAATATAGATCCATTTTCTAAAAAAAATGCAATCTACATGAGAATGAATAACTAAGATAGATCTATCTTCCAAAAAAATGCAATCCACACTAGTATGAATAACTAATATAGAGATTCAATCTTCAATGTATCCACAAGTTTGAATATTATTTAGTAAACATTGAGATTTGTAGTTTTAGATTTTGTATCTTTCTCAATTCTTAATCTTAAGATGTTAAGATGAATGTATACTATTTTTACATTTTTAGTATCATTTTACACACAATATAAGGGAAACCTTTTCATCTCTAGTTGTAAAGCACCTCCCTTCTCCTAACATGGAGTTCACACTTGGATTTGAACTTGTGACCTCTTAAGATGAAACACATGTTGTAAAGCACCTCCACTGAAGAAATTGCATGCAAGTACAATCAGTGTAACTCTATCTTAACCCCTGACAAGTCATGTGTCTAGAGAAATCAAATCCCTAGAAATGCAAAAAAAATCTCAATTTTTTTCAATCTAATTTTTTTTTACCTGAGTGGATTTGATCCATGCTAATGCATGATAGGTCTAAAGTTGGAACTATACTAGTATATAAACTTTTGCTTTTACAAATAATTAACTTATTTTTATTTTATATGTTGCTCCAAAAATATTGAAAAGAAAATTCCTACAATTCCATCACTTATCTTAAATAACCTATTAATCTGTAGTACTTTGTCTTGCATCTTGTAAGTCAATGCACATATTTGTGAGCTTATTTCCTCTTTGACAATAAATAGAGACAAATTAATGGGCTTTTATTATAGCATTTTTTAAATTGATTTGTATAAAATTTATTTTGAAGATGATGATTAAGAAAATGAATGCCTATAAGTTGTAAATGCAATCATGGGGTAACCCTAGAAGTCAAGGTATCAAGTTGTTTTTGAGAGAAGTGTGAACCAAGGAGGAGAGTTGTAGGTTTCATGGCACAGAGGGATTTTAAAAATTTTAGGCAGGAACTTAGCGGGAGGGTTAGGACGGAGACTCTGTTTCGCACTTCCAGTTTTCGATGTTGGTAGGTGAAGCCTTTGGAACTTTGTTTTCTCTGGCCAAGTTTTTTAGCGTTTGGTGGGGTCCTTTAGCCAGTATATCCCTTTCCTCTCTCCATCCTTTTAGCGGTTTCCTGTTTTTTGGTGGTGATTCTACAGTTATTAAACTGTCAGGCTGGGTTTATTATCATTTTATTACTCCTGTCTTTTCGTAGTCCTTCCCTATAGGATGTAATGGATGTGTTTCCACTGTGGGTGCCACTTCATGTTTCTTAACATTTTTCATTGGCTGCATTGATTTGGGTCTTAAAGGTCCTTCTTAGTTATAATAATGGGGGATGTCAGAGTTCTATCGGGAGATGAGGCAGGGGATCCTTGGGATCACCCTAGTTTCATATCGATGGTGAATGAGTTGTGTAGGAACCGAGGCAATAAATCTTACGTAAATGCATCTTCAAAGATTCCACCAACCTGTGGTGCGTCCTTTCCTTGGTCCTCCGGCGATGTCCAAACTATTCCCACTATTCTGGTGCTCTCCACTGCTCTGCTTGTTAAGGAAACTCTAAGGTTTACTAGTGGTGATTCGAACAAAGAGAAGGTAGCTCCATTTACTGAGATAGGCGGGGTCAAATGGAACTCATCCAAGGGTTCATATGTTACTATTGAAGAGGAGGAGCAACATGATGGACGTTCTGCAGTGGTGACAACAGGACTGGTGGAGAGGAAGCGACCTTCACCGAAGCGCATTCAAAAATCTTGGAAACCCAAGAGAACAAAATGTTCTCTGGTTCTGGGAATGGACGTGGGGTTGGAGGACTCATGATCACTTGCGCTCTGTGCGCTTGTTGGATGGTTAGCTTATCGTCATTTCTTCTTTAGTTCGGTGTCTGCATGGATGGAGACTACCTGGGCTCCCGTCTTGGGATACACTCTGGCTCTCCTTACGATGTTGAGGGGGTGGTTTGGCTTTGTTTTCCACACCCCGGAGGATACCAACAAGATTTTAGAAGGGTTCTGGGCATTTGATGGTGGCAGGTTGATGCTTAAGAGGTGGAGACTCAAGTTTGACCCCGCTACATAATATTTTAGCTTCCGACACTTGTGGGTATTGCTGCCAGGGCTCCCCCTTCACTTGTGGAATCACAGAGCCTTGGAGGCAATTGGGAACATGATGGGATGCTACATTAAATTGGATGAAAAGGCTATGCACTCTAGTGACAGGCGTATGGAAAAGATACTCGTCGAGGTTGATATCCATGGTGGACTCTTAGAAAATTTAGAGATAGACTGGCAAGGTTTTATTTATACACAACATCTGGATTATCTCAGAGTTCCTTTCCATTGTTCTCACTGTCGCCAAACGAGACATTTAAAAAAGGACTGTCGACGTCCATTTGGCTATATTCCTGAGGAGTCACCGGAAGAAGAAACTGGTTTTAATGCTTATCCAGTCGAGGTGGAGGACCTAGCACAGGACAACTACTCAGATTTGAGGGAACTGGAATTCCCTCAACTTTCTACTTCTTCTTTTGTGGGTAAGATGTGACACTTTGTTCCCACTCTTTATAGTTCCTTGTCTACTTTGGAAAGGGAGAAACTCGATTCACATTTCTCTGTTTATGTGAAGAATAGTGGGAACCCTGAGAACCATGATTCTCGTTATGTTGAGGAGGAGGTAGTCTTGCCTAGTAATGTGTTGGGGGTGTGTGATAGATTTGTGGATAGGGTGAGTGAGAGGGTGGCTCCTGAACCTATTTTCTCGGGGAAGTCGTCATTAGTCTCCTCCATTGCTAAAGGTCCATCTTTAAATCAACTTGAGCCTCTACATAGGTCAAGCTCTGCCCTTTCCCCTAGTAGTGTAGTTGTTGACTCTTTTCTACCTCCGGGGTATGGGGAGCCTGAGTTGAGTGAAGCTTCTCTGGATAAGATTATGTCAAGTATCGACACTATCAGGGAGGTTGTTAGCCCAGTACATTTGGCTATATTTTCAAACAGAGTTGAGGTGGCAGATGGGGTTCAAAGTTCCTCGGGTTATGACTTTCCCATATCTGAAACTTCGAAGGATAAGTCTTATGCCTAGTATCAGGGATTGGGTATGGAACTGTCATCGATTAAAACTAGAAGCGCTCGGAAAAGAGTAGGACCTACTCTATCTACTGCAACTACTTCCATTTCATCTACTTGTGAACTTGGGGCGCTTAGAGGATTAAAATCCCTAGCTAGGGCTAAATCGTGATAATGTTATCCTTCAATATTCAAGGGGTTGGAGGGCCTCTCAAATTAGCCTCGATGCAAAGGCTCCTCTCCACGGTTTCTCCGCATATCATTTTTCTACAAGAGACTTTGACTACTGATGTGAAGGCAAGAGATTTTATGTTTACTTTGAAACCAGACTGGTTAGCTTGTGTTGTTAGTTCTATTGGACATTCTGGTGGATTGTTGGTTTCTTGGGATCCTCGGTTTTTTTCTCTCTCATCGGTCCTTACGTGTGGAGGAATTCTTTTGACAGGTTACAGTTTGGATGATAAAAGGAGCTTTACTTTTATGAATGTATATGGTCCATGTTTGGATCGTAAAATCTTTTGGAATAGATGTGTGGAAATGGGTCTATTATCCTATTCAGATTTAATCCTGGCAGGGGATTTAAATTTCTCCCTGGGCACAGATGAGATTTGGGGACCAAATGATGTCATTGATCCTTTGGTATCTTTCTTTAAGGATTTATTTGCAAATACTTCTTTGGTGGATGTGGCCCCGTCACAGTTGGTGTCGACGTGGCGTAATGGCAGGATGGGGGACTCCAACATTTCTAAGCGTTTGGACAGATTCTTCGTGTCAGATGGTTTTCTTGGACCAGTGTCGAGATATAGATCGTGGGTCGATTCTAGTTACATTTCACATCATGCCCCCGTGTTTTTTCAATTGGATATTGGGTTTCCAAAGACTGTGTACCCGTTCAAATTTGACTCGATCTGGTTAGAAGATCCTTCCTTCTCTGCATTAACCCATGAGGTTTGGCTTGACAGTTGGTTTACCTTCATGGAAGCTCCTCAACAAAGGCTAGGGGAGAAACTAGCTCTGCTCAAGAGTCGAGTAAAGGTTTGGGTGGGACAAAAGATGGTCATAAGAAAAGAACCTTTGAACAAAGTGGAAATTGAATTGGAAGTTCTAATGTACCAGAAATTAAATGGCCACACAAATAACGATTTTGACATACATTGTAAACAGTTGGAGGAAGTTCGCAATAAGTTATTATTGGATGAAGAGGAAATATGGAGGCAGAAGAGTAGGGAAACCTGGATCAAGAGCGGGGATAAAAATACTAAGTTCTTTCATAGTTATGCTAGTTTTCGAAGGAGCAAGAAGTTCATTTGGGAGATTGCTGACGAGACTGGTCATATGCACATGGGACAAGAAGCTATCAAAGAGGAAGCCACCAATTATTTTGGGTCTTTCTTTAAGGAACAAAACCAGTTTCATTTAAGGACACAATTGGAGACCATTAGACTTAATCCAAGGATGGTTCAGGATGATGATGTTCTTATTCTGGAGAAGGTCGTTACTTTGGATGAACTTTTAAAGGTTCTAAAGGGGTTTACAAAAGACAAGAGCCCCGGGCCGGACCGGTGGACAATTGAATTCTTCCTTTTCTATTTTGATCTGGTGGGGTCTAATCTTTTTTCAATGGTGGAAGATACAATACTTTGAGGAGAAGTGTGTAGGGAAATCAATTCCACTTTTCTTTCACTAATACCAAAGCAAAATCGACCAATAACTTTCTCTAATTACCGACCAATAGCACTGTGCAATCTGTGTTATAAAATTGTAACTAAGATAATTGCCAAGAGAATAAGACCTATTCTATCAAGGTCTCTATCTAAGGAACAATTGGGTTTTCTAAAGGGTCGTTAGATTCTGGATGCAATCGGCACGGCACAAGAGTGTCTACACAGTATCAAGACAAAGAAGCTTCAGGCTATTATCTTGAAACTGGATCTTAAAAAAGCATATTATTGCATTAATTGGGATTACATAAGATTAGTTTTAATTCAGTGTGGTTTTGGTCATGTAATGACTAGATGGATTATGGGATGTGTGTCTCCAGCCTCTTTGGCTATTCTGGTAAATGGTGAAGCTTCAAATTTTATAAAAAGTGAATGAGACATCTGCTAGGGTTGTCCTCTTTCCCCACTTCTTTTCATCTTAGTGATGGAAGGACTGAGTCTCTCTCTCAACAAGGAAGGAAATCCATAAGCTATTAAATAATTTTTGTGGTGCTACTAGTCTGGAGATAAACCTCAGTAAGTCTACTTTTCATCATTATGGAGTTCAGCCAGAAGTTTTATTTGTTCTGACAGATCTGTTTCATTTTGGCTCTAAGTGTTTATTGGAGGGTTTTAATTACTTGGGTTTCCCTTTAAAGGTTGATAGTTACAAGGCGACTGATTGGCAGTGGCACTTGAAGAAGTTTGATCGGAGAATTTTTCACTGGTGTAATCGTTTTCTCACTTTAGGGGATAGATATGTATTAATCAACGTTGTCTTGGAAAGTCATCCAGTTTACTAGATGACACTTGCGCACATTCCTATCTATGTTTTATGCCGGATCTATAGGATGACCTTCTCTTTCCTTTGGTCGAGAACAAATTCTTCTACGTCCTATCACCTATGTAATTGGGAGACACTAGCAAAGCCCAAGTGTTTTGGGGGTTGGGGGATCAGAAATATCTTCTACTTTTCTTGGGTCTTAGTGGCTAAATCGTTATGGAAAGGGTTGATGCAGCCAGGGATTTGGAACTGTGTATTGAAGGATAAATATCTACCTCATCTCCTAGTTATCACTTGGCTCCGATCTGATGCTCCTACAGCTCGGGTTGGCTCACAAACATGGAAAAACTTGCTTAATGTTGTTCCTTTACTTGTTATATGGTTGGCTTGGAAACCGAGAAATGGGGTAGACATTTGGGTTGGTAAAGATGCGATTATGGGCATGGGAAATGATGCTTTTCTTTCAAACTCTTTGATTCAAAACCTAAATGAACATCGGGTTCATTACCTCTATCAAGTGAGAGGAGCCATTGCTACTGGTTTGACCATTGCAAATTGGGTTTCTAGTACAGATTTGGGTCTAACGGGCACACTGGCTACAAAATGGGATAATTATAGAATCCACTTGACAGTCGCGGGTATCTCTGCAACAGATGATTATGATGAGATTCGATGGACGGGCGAGGATGGAATAGGCATAATATCTACAAAGAATTTGTACAACGCTCTGGCTGTGGAGTTGTGGCAAAAGAATAGTGTTATAGCGAAAAGGAAGATCTGGTCATGGGAGTGTCCATTGAAATTAAATATTTTTACTTGGTTGCTTATGGAAGATAAGATACTCACCTGTAACAACCTTCTTAAGCGTGGCTGGCAAGGACCCAGGTATTGTTACCTGTGTAAAGGTATGCTCTATCGAATGCTGGAAAGAGCAAGTGATTAAACTAAAAAAGCTTTTCACTGCAGTCACCTTTGATCATGTCTATAGAGAAGATAATGAGGAGGCAGATTTTCTTTCTAAAAAGGCTCTTACAGATCCACTTGGAACCATTATCTACTATCAACTTAACAATGGACGTGAGGGACCAACCTACCACTTGAAAGTTTTCTAGCATGGTTGATTATCTTTTGATTTTGGTTACTGAAGTCTGTGGAAGTATTAGTATTTTTGCGGGTACTGATAAGTGGATAGACTCTTTGTAATTGAATATGTTAGTGGAGTAGCAACCCTTTTTATTTGGCTACAGTTTTTTTGGTTTTTTCTGATCAGATTGTAATAGATATCTTTTTAAATAAAGCTATCTCAGATGGAGTAATATGAAAAGGCTTGGCCTTGAACTGTAAGGAACTATCGACTATGTTAACTGATTATATTTTCTAATATAATGCGTAATTTTCATGTGGAAAAAAGTTGTAAATACAAACATCCCCAACCACATTATAAACATAAATGTTTGTAATAAATATCATGTTAGATTTAATCTTTGAAATTTTTTATATCAAAATAACAAAAATGAGCATTAAATGTTAGATAACCAAGCATGTGGAAGTGATTGATGGAAACTGAATTGTAAAAGAGCACTTATTAATACAAATTGTTGATCATCTTCAAGGAAATAAACAATATTCAAATTATTATTCATTATTATTGTATATTATAAATTGTTTTTTAACATTAAATTATAAACTATTTTTTTTAATTAACTTAAAAATACTTAAATTGTAAATTATTATTTTTAATTAACTTAAAAATACTTATTAAATTTCATTAATAAAAATCAATTTATTAATACTTATTAAATAAGTGTAAATTTTAGATTTTAAAAACAATTGAATTTAATTTTTATTTATTAATACTTATTTAATAAGTATAAGCTTTTGATTTTAAAAACAATAGAATTTCACTAAATGTGATTTGATTTTTTATTTAAAAAAAAGAAAACATTGTCGATTCTTCCTCTTATACCAATTACTTTAGAAATGAAGAAAATGTAAATGTGAATTCTGCCAGTGCGATAATTCTATGATTTAGGAAAAAAATGAAATTAATTATAAAAATAATTAATTTAACTCAAAAAACAACTTCGAGTTTTCCTTAATTTTGAATTCCTTGTCCAAGCATGTATAGAAGGCATAGGCACTCAATGTAACCCTGGAAATTAAATATTTTTATATCTTTCTCTCTAATCCCTTTTTTATAAATGTGTTTCTATTCAACGTTAAGATTTCAAATTCAACACAGCAATAACATATTAAATTGCACTCCAATCAAATCTTCAAATTATGTTGAGCAATAAAATATTATATTGCAATCCAATAATTTTCAATGCACGGGGATGATACAAATATCTTCAATCAACAAACCTCGTTCAATTTTTTTCTTTATAGGAGAAATGTTTTTTTTTTTTCAATATATTATAACTAACCTTTACAACATCTTAATGGAGGATCCTTTTTAAAATTAACTACTAGCCCAAATCTCCCTAATAGAGAATCAATGGAGGAGCAAGTATGGAGGTGATTCCAGATAATGGGCAAAGTGGCATGTGTATTAGATTAGAAACTCACGTGAAGGGACGAGGAGAGTGTCTCAATGGTTCCATGCATGTGCAAGAGGCAAGGTAAGCTAAAGAAGCACTTCGACAAAGGGAAGAGGAGGGTGTCTCAAAAATTCCCATGTGCAAGGAGTCAAGGTTAAAGGGGCACTTTGGCAAAGGGAAACAAAGGGTGTCTCAATGGTTCTCAAGGGCATAGAGGTTGGAGGAGCACAACAAACATGATGATACATGAAGGAAGAGAGTGGCTTAAAGGTCCCAACTAACAAATGCAATGGTTTACTCCAAGCCTAGTTGGATCAAATGTGGTTCTAAATCCACAGACTTGTGCTCATTAAGAGAAAAAAATGTGCAAATGGTGGGGGTGGCCACATAGTCTACTTGAAAAGGGATTAGCTCGATGTGAGTAACAAAAGGAAAAACATTGTCTAGTGCTAAATGTGATTGAGAGTCATAGTGTGTGAACATGTTTAGAGGTAATATCACCCTCATGGGAAGAAACCAAATAATTCCAAGTTGTCAGAGCTTCAAAATGAGAAGTATGTGGAGTTTCAACATTAGTAGTGGTGGATTCATGTTGAGGAAGGGATTGTTGCAAGGCAGGGAAAGGAGTTTAATGAATCTCAAGAAGATTCAATGAATGATGGCTAGTATAATGATCAACCACTCTGTAAATGGCACAAGGGTGATTGGTCATAACTCAAATGTCACATGTTTGTTTTGGTTGGGTTTGGCCTTAGTTTAAATTGGCAGTGCCCCCAACATTACTAGCATTGCCCCCTTGCCCTTGTTTCTTCTTCCTTGTGGTTGGTGGCTAGTTACTAATAAGGTTTTTGTTGCATAGCATTTCACCTAATTCTAGCATGTATACTATTTCATTAAAAATATTAATTAAGGAATGCCAAAAGATGGATGTTTTTCTTGATTGGCTAGAATTGGCCACATGGTTTTTGAAATATTATGTTTAATTGTATAGAAGGTGGGTGGGTCAACTAACTGAAATTAAGACAATTTTAGAACAAAAGTAAACCAACCATTTTTTTAACCCAAGCAGGTTCAACATAAGTTAGCTAGCCGAAATTTCTAACCCAACCATCTTAATAGTGGGTTTAACATAGGTTAACCATCTTGAGATTTTAAATTTCATTAACATTCTTCAAAAAGTGAAGCTTGCAATGAAATGTATTTTTAATGCCTGCGTAGTTAGGATAAGGGTGGTGTAGTTATGATAACAATGACATTAGATCTACATGGAGGAATGAAATCAATTGATCATCCATGCCTGATCACTAATCTGGGGGGTAGTTAGGATAAAGGTGGCATTAGATCTACATCGAGGAATGCAATCGATTGAGCATCCATGCCTCATCACTAATTTGGTGGGTAAACATAAAAAATTTCATGGATGGAACTGAAGGGAGAATGTATTTCAAATTATTATTTTTATATAGACTTGAGCTATAACCTTTGACAGTGTCATAACATCTCACACCAACCATTATTCCCTCTCCTACTAGTACTAGTTGTTAAAACACTCCCTCGTAAAACTTATGTGTTGATGCTAAGTTCGTCAAACACATAAAATTGCATTGGCATTGATGCATTGAAGGTACACCATGATAGGTTTTGTATGTCAATATACTTTATCAAGTCTCGTCATAATACGATGGAATGAGATTTGATTTGTTTGTTATGAATGAAGTTTAAAAGAAAGAATATAAATAGTGACAAGCATGTATGTGATGATATTATTTAAATGACAAGATTTCTATATGTATCCAATATGTAGGATACTCTAACAAACCAACCATCATAGTCTTTGGGAATGGTATCTATATTAGCATGATTTATTTGACTTGATATAGTAAAAAAAAATGTTCACTCCAAGTTCAGAAAATCTAATCATAGTGGATTTGAGAAACATGATTCATTGCATGGTCGTGCATTCCTTTTTGTTTCCATTTTGTGAGAACATTTAATTTTCCTCTAGCTTTAATTTTATTTCCATTTGGCCACGACAAAGGTTTTTAAAAATTTTGTTCAGTTTTTTTTCCACAAGTTTTTTTAATTCTTGTTATTTCTAGTTTAACAATTTTCTGGTAGAATGAACTAATTTTCTAATGTACTAATATGTTTTTATCATTATTAGTAGTTACATTGTAACACCTTGGTTTACCCTAAGGTTGTACTCATGTTTAAGACTTCATGTATTGTGATTAATGAAGCATGTAATTGTGTTTATGATAATAAAAACACCAAACATATGACTAAGAAGGAATCCTTGCAGTACTAGCCATGATACCATGAGTGGGACTAGTGAGGTGGAACTAGGAAGTTTTAATGAAAAAATAGGAATATTTCCCAGCAATACAGCCTCTACCTATAGAACCATGAATACCCAACCTATCCAAAGTACCATGTTTACCTGGACCACAAGGAACCCATTAATGGTGTTTAGATTGGGTAGTTCAGTAGTTATAATTTCCTTTAGAATTAGTACTTGAAAGAGTGAAGGGTCAGTTGTAGTGTCAACTAGAAGTACACAGATATTTTCCCCTTCAAATCAGTTGATTGACCCTAGGATCTTACTTCTGACAGGAGCCAATGGGGATCCCGAGGAATAACGAAAAGGTTCCAACGGAGGAAAAGGAATAAGGAGGAAGAGGGGAAAATAAAAAGGGAGACATGACACACACAGAATACGTGCAAAAGACAGGCACACAACATCCACAATTCACAATACAATGAGAAACAGAGAAAACTTGCGCCAAAAATGATTTGTAGAATCACAAACAGATGGTGATGTGTGCAAGCAAACATAAATCTCACTCATACAAGACTGAGTAACAGAGATAAACTAGGAAGTTTTCCTAAGGAAAATAGGAATATTACCCAAGACTTGAATGGTCACCTTGGAACAGAGAAGACCTATATCCAGAATGGAACAAAAGAGGGTAATGAATTGGTACTTGCTGGAAAGAAATCGACACTGGTAAGGGGAGGTTGTCAAGGGATTCTGTAACAGAGAAGGGAATCCCTTGTGTAGAGGGAATATAGCTTGGAAGGTGCCTGGAAAACTCGTGGAGACCCTGAGCTCAGTGGGAAGAGGGGAATTTGGTTGTTGCGAGTGGGGTGAAGGAGAGTAGCCTTCCTGATCCATTCTTTGACGTGATAGTCAACTGTGAGAGTCCCCTGCTGGTATCATGGCCTGGCATAAGTTGTAGAAAGGAAAAGTGTAGCATAGCCTATGGTTGGGTGGAAAGGTATTCAACCTCAGTCAGTTGGTTGGTTGAAGACTTCATTGAATAGATAAGTGTTTTCCCGATATGTCTAACGAATGTTTGTTAATGGTTTTAAATTGTATTTATGTTCATGTTAGTGGTATGAATATGATGAACGATTGTTAGTTCTGAGTTAAATGGAGTGATACAATCTCCCCTTAATTGGTAAATGAGGTAACTATGATGATTATGTATGGGAGGCCAGTACAAGCCGATAACTCGGTGTTTTTCCATGTCTTTTGAATGGAAAGCTTGCGGGATTTAAAATATTCATTTGGGTTTTTGGGTAGAAGGTTTCTTTCTTGCCTAGGAGGTGAGTCAATGTTCTGAGAGAGTTGAGTTAAAAACAATGCACGAAGGTACCTAGAAGGATTGTGGGACTGCTATGTCCAGAAATAACCCTTAACCATGTTGAAATCTTTGTTTAAACCTAGATAAAGTTACAGTCGTCGATCCAATGAAGAGATTAGATCTCGACCATTAGTCGGAGGTCCAGGCTTCAAAGATATTCTATCAAAAGGTAAAGTCTTCAGGAAAACCTAAAATATTAAGTCATAGTAAACTTTCGATGGGGAATTTTCGATACGATGTGAATCATTGATATATCAGAGGATGATTTGATGAGATCTAGACCATAGATCCTTTGAGTGATCGGTCGACGAGTCTATTAGAAGAGTTGAGTCAGGAAGGTCTAGGAAGAGGTCCAAGAGGATTTTTTAATGAGTAAATTATGATTCTGAGAGACCTAGGATGAGGAGAGACATAGATCTGTCGATGTCAAATTCATTGGAGTCTGAGTCGGTATATCTAGCAATGATCCATCTCGAAGAATGAACCCTGTCAAAGTGATAGTTTTGGTTAAATTCCAAGTACATGTGAGATCCAATTGATCTCTGACCATTGGATGTGAGGGTATGAGGACTATCATATCCATTGGAGTGTTTCTCGTTGAGAAGAACCGATCAAGTGAGGCACTTCTGATGGTGGAGGCCTGAATGGGTGGAGAATTTTGATATGCACATAAGTTAACCTGATAATATAACAACCATAGATATTTGTGTAGACCCCACGGGCCAAGTATTGAGCAGAGAACGAGTGAGGCTTTAGCCATCATGTGAGTTAAAGGTGCAAAATAAACTTGGACCATTGATTTCATAACCCAAATATTGTTGGATCTTTCGGGAGTAGAGATATCGGAGAAGCTCGATCAGGAACGAAATGTGGGTTCTATACCCTACTTTATTGATGGGAAAGGAAATTGATTCACCGCAGACCATTGATATGGACAAACTAGGTGAGTCGAAGCCATCTGATTGGGAAAATGTGTTCCCTTGTCTATGTGGTTGCATTCTTCCAAGGGATTTGTTGGGAAGGAGAGGGTGACGAGTCTGTGGACTTGTCACTACCACATCACACACGCGCACACACACACACACACTACCTTTTACTGTAGTGAAGAAGATGAAGAAGAAACCTACATGTGTTCCATGTAGGACAAAGGTCAAATAAGGGTGTAAAACTGAGATCAAAAGCTTAGTGGAAGAGGAATTTTTGACATCCCACCAACCTAAGAGGGTTTAGGGGGTCAAGTGTGTTACATACATAAATATGTCATCCAATAAATACTCTTCCAAAGAAGAGAAAAAATAAATAGAAGAGTCCTTAAAAGAGGAGGAGGAGGAAGAAGAAGAAGAATAAGAAGAAATTTAAGTCCCCACCCTAGAAGACAATAGACTCTTAATTATTTCTCTTCAACATATTTGTCTCTTGATGAAATTGAAGAAATGAGGCAATTAGTCTAGACAGTAAAAGAGATGACTCTTATTAAAGTAAATAAAAAGAGGATGAGTATGAGGAAAGGAATGAGGATGGGGATGATTAAGATTTTCCTCATTTGTTCATAGCATATATTACTTATTACATTGTGCTTGTTTTTTATCTAGGCAGCTATTACAACCTTCTTTAGAAGAATGTGTTTTGTAAAAAAATTATAAACATTAATGTCCATAACCTCTAGGTAGAAGGTTGTTTCCTTGCCTAGGAGGTGAGTCAAGATCCTAAGGGACTTGAGTTAAAAATCTTGCAGGAAGGTGTAAGGAAAAACTGTGGGACTGCTAAGTCCAAAAATAACCCTTAACCCTATTGAAATCCTTGTTTAAACCCAGAGAAAGTGACAATCGCGATCCAATGAATAGATTAGATATTGACCATTAGTTGGAGATCCAAGCTTTAGAGATAGTCTATCGGAAGGTGAAGCCTTTGAAGAAACTTGAAATACAAAGTTGTTAGCACCAAAAGTCACCTCTGGATTGCAGTAGAGGTAATCCTGATACACATCAAAGTTTATGTCACAGATTGGTTGTAAAAGGGTCAAATGGGCCTAGTCTCAAGAGACTATCATCTTAACTCAGAAAACTGGACTGATATGCACGAGCAGGTGAGGTCTCAATTTAACTACAGACAGTAGGTTGTAGTAAGGGTGAGTAGGGGGAAGACTTTGGTGAGAAAAAGTAGAGGTCTGCCAAGTACATCAAGTCTTTCGGCAACCTAAGGAGGAACAATTTAAGCACAATAACTTCTTGAATTTAAATATCAAAGAAACTGAAAGGAACTATAACAACACTATAATCAAACTTCCATCATAATGCAGTCACAATAATTCAAGTGAACCATTCTGATCAGGGGATCAAAATTTGCTCAAATTTCAAAGTACTCAGAATGTGATGAAAACAATGCCATTGCGTCTGTCTCGTCTTCCTGATTCCGGCGATACATTTACTTTGTCAAATGGACGTCGTATGGAGAAGATATCGCGATCTGTTCGCCAAGACAAACATGCAAAAATTTTAGATGCTGACTGTACCTGTCCGTACAGTCCGTACAGTCCATACGGTCTGAGGTGGCAGGGCCGTATAGTCCATACAATGATGTGGCATTTGATGATGTGGCAGGATCTGGTTGGTTGTTAGAGGCAAATGATGTGATGACACGTGTCGTTCTATGGTTGGTGGTTTGATGCCACGTGGCCCAATCAAGGGCTGCCACGTGGCACCTTTATATTGGTTAGTTCTTATATGCAAAATATATTGGAGGCCACGGAGTTCGACCCTCGGACCTCCCCACCATATAAACCTTTACAACCTCCGCTCGACCATTACGTCGCCGCTTATTCCTTGTAACATATGTGTGTAATATTTGTTTTAAATTAACATGTGTTTTGTATTGGCGGGAGGTCGGGCCAAGGCTTAGCCCCGGCCCGTGGTTTTTGTTATATGCCATATGACCGGTGGTGTGGTATGCGCGGGGGTTACAATGGGTGGAGCCCCTAGTCGCGGGGTTTATATATATGTTGACCATATGACCATAACCGGAGCGCGGGGGGGAGTTAACCCGTTGCAACGGTTCTAACCACCTTTTTGCCTAAGCGCGCGGTCCTATGACCATTCATACGCCCAGGTGCCGAGGCGGTTAGGGGCTGGCGTGCCCTTAAGCGTTCTACGATTTGCACCGTTGGCACGATTGTGCTCGGTGCTGGGTTTTTGCGCTTAAATGAGCGTGTGAGCCAGGTTCATTGAAGGAGGGTGTGAATTGTAGAACCAGAGACAACAAGCTTGAAGGAAGGACTTCCAGGAGGCCTATCTTTCTCATTTTTCGATCGATTGAGGTGTCGAAAGAGCCCAGACAGGGGTTTTGGGATGCTGGGAAGCCATTGGAGCAGTTGGTTTGTCAGTTTGAGCATTGTAAGACATGTTTTTGAGCACTTTTGAGCAATTAATAATAATGATCCATTGGAAGCTGGACCAGGAGATGTAGCCCAAGAGAGGGGTGAACTCCTTTATCAATTGTTGTGTTTTATGTCTGTTGTTCAATGATTATGCTGTTGTCTATGTGTAATTTACATAAGTAATCCTTTATTTTATGTGTTGCAAACTGATCCTTTTGCTTTAAACACATAACATTCACTTGCAATAAGTTTTCAAGTTTTTCAAGTCTTCTTCAATTTTAGATCAAGTTGGTATTAGAGCACTGGTTTTGAAGACTTGATTGTTTGCAAGTTTGGTTTCTGATGCTCACAAGGTTGAAACTCACGAGAGGAGAAGGTCAACTTGTGGAGCCAAGTTCTTATCCAACAAGGAGGAAGCAGTTTCATTCACCGCAAGTTTCAGAGAGACATTCACCAGGCATGGCTCGTGCAAAAAGTCATGAACGTGTTCCGGCTGAAGAAGAAGATCTCAGACAGACTATCATAGAGTTGAGAGATATGATGAAGATCTTGTTGGAACGGAACATAATGTCACAGGGTGAAGGCTCCAACCCTTCAATGCATAAGGAAGGCGGTGGTGACAAGACTCCAGGCGAAAATGGAGGGAATGGTGCTTCTCCACCACCCTCTCCTCCTCCATCATCTTCTTCTTCTTCTTCTTCTACCAGTTCGAAACATCTTCCCAAT
>SNQJ01S0048259.1:28342-47761 GCA_010110895.2 Picea sitchensis | reverse complement strand
ACTAGGCTCCAATCCTGCATTTCCTGTGCTTGCACCTCTAAGTCTACGACTCCCTGGTTGAAAATTTAATGTTGGGAATTAATAGTGCATATATTTAGCCCCACAGAGACCTCTACCCAATTTCTACCATTTCTCAAGAAGAAATTAAAAGAAGTCCAAGACTCCCTCATAGAACTAAAAAACGATTGGGACAAGCATAAAGCATAACTTGTGTACCTTGGTGAGAAGGTCATCCATATGGACAACTGAAAGGAAGATAGGCTAAGGAAGATGATGACATAGCTGCAAAAATATTTGGTAGAGAAGGAGAAGGTATTGGCAAGACTTCAAGAAAATATACAAGATCATAGAGGAAAGGGGAAACCTTCCATTTCCATTGTAGATGCTATTACCATGACTGACACCACCTTTGTAAGCTCACTTTCCATAGATGTCTCTTAAGAGAAGCTTGGAGAATTTGAGAAGCATACCAGGGGTATTGGCTCTAAAATTGTATGGAAAATGGGCTATGATGGACAAGGGCTAGGTAAGATGAGACATGGCATATTGAGCCCCATTGTAGTCACACCCTTGTCCAAGCATGAAGGCCTAGGATTTGATGGAAGAAGTGAAAATTCCATCACCATGAAAACCATTTTCACGAAGGGAAAATACATGCTGGAGTTGGCTTGCTCATCAAGAGAAGGAGCAATAATAGTGAATGAAGGTGGAATCCCACTACCACCTCAACCTTGTGGTAGATTGAAGAAGAGTATCGATGTAGAGAGTTCCTAGAATCAACCCACACTTTCACTGATTTTATTTTTGTTTTCTCTGAGTGAAAGCAAGAAGAAGAAGACTAGGAGGTCTATGTCAAATAAGAAATTTCTTGTTTGTCACTACCGGAAGAAGAGAGGCCATCTGATATAAAATTGTTGAACATGTAGAGAGGCATCTTATTTTATTGGAAAGAATGGCCATTGTAGGAGGTTTACTATTGGAAGAAGCCAGCCATGTTCACCTTGGTCCCGATTATTTTCAAAATTTGAATAAATAAGAAAGTTCTCCCCATCAACATCATACAGGAGGAACATGGAAGTTAGTATGTCAAAATCATTGGCATCCAAAAGAATGTTTCCACCCTCTGAGAACAGTGGAAATTCTGAGAAGAAGAATGTTGGCGAGAATGACTTACGGCTTCTTGAAACCACACAATGAAGAAGGAGAGTGTGGAGAGTGAATAGAATAGGAGCCAAAGAGATACCTACATCTCCTATTAAAGGAGAAGATGTTTCTGAGAGAGTTGCAACAATACAAGAGGTCATTATCAACAAAGAAACAAGTAGTTTTTTGATGGAATTAGGAGAGAGTGGAGAAGGAGATCAAGAATGGTATGACATATATTTCATCCCATGTTGGTTGAATAATGAATTCCTAGTAGATGGACCAACTTATCTATGACCAAGACTCCTACAACCAACATGTAGGGGTATGTAATATGATCATTCAATTAACATGGTTCCAAAGAGTTGTTTCCATGATGAGAATCTGGCTGATCCTAGTAGGAATGCCAACCAAACTTCCCTTGAGGAGTTGTTCTGTGATGGAAACATGTTGAAGTTACACTTAAGAAAAATACCAACATTTGAATTGTCTTCATTGGTATCCAAGATGGACTATCTCCAAGGAAAAGAGGGAGATGGGAATAGATGTTGAGTCTAGAGTTTGGATCTGGAGATTTCTCAAAGTTGAGAGTCATTGGTTGAATAATGACTTCCTAGTAGATGAACCAGCTTATTTATGACCAAGATTCCTACAACCAACATGTAGGGGTATGTAAGAAAATCGTTCCATTGACATGGCCACAAAGGGTTATTTCCATGATGAGAATCAACTGATCCTATGAGAGGAATGTATCCACACTTCCCTTGAGGATTTCTTGTGTGATGGAAGCATGTTGGGGGTACTTAGAAAATACCAACATTTGAATTGGCTTAATTGGTAGCCAGGATGGACTATATCTAAGGAAA
Organism: Picea sitchensis; assembly: GCA_010110895.2. Lineage (NCBI taxonomy): Eukaryota > Viridiplantae > Streptophyta > Pinopsida > Pinales > Pinaceae > Picea > Picea sitchensis. The sequence continues at coordinate 45,752 of SNQJ01S0048259.1, read as the reverse complement.
ATAGGGAGATGGGAATTAATGTTGAGTCTAGATTTTGGATTAGGAGATTTCTCAAAGACTAAGGAGTCATTGAGAAGATTGTTGCACTGGGTGAGAAAATGAGCTAGTACTAGAGCCAAAGTCATATCCAAGGATCGAGGCTAGTAGCCAGATCCACGATTCTGAGCCAATGTTAAGAGTTGTTTCGAGAATAGCGTTAGAGCCATGTTCAGAGAAGCTGAAAGCTCTTGATGCATATTGTCTCTCCTATTTTGGAGACTAAAAGGCCTCTCAATGGGGAGGTGTGATATGAAATGGATCCAAACTAAAGAGGGGATAATATTGATTACCTGCAAAGCAAATTGAAAATTAATCAACATTATGAAATTCACATAAAAAATGCAAGTTAACGTGGAATAAGCCAAATATGAATGTAATTGAGAAGTTGAAGAAATATAATTAAAATTACAAGGAAATGAATAGAAGAGAAGGCTAAGGAACGAAAAGTGAATAGCCATGGTTGTTGGCCTTCCCTTACCCTGTATCTCTCCTTATTTCTCCACCCTCATTCATTTCAAAATGTGTTTTGGACAAGGAGGAAGAGAACATTGTAAAAACTTGTAGACTTGTAGAAAGAAGAATACTGAGCACCATTCAGCCTGGTTTTTCACGATTTGGGTTTGAGGGTAAAAATCATGTATCATTGATTTATTTTATTACTATTTGGTGTGGTTAAATTCACCATTGTGTTTTATGGTATCTTGATGGTTATTTTTAATGGATACTTTATATTCATTTGAATGTATGAGGAGTTAATTATTGCACCCCTTTTTTTATTACTGCGTGAAATTTATTCTAACAAAGAATTGGTTTAATGGTGTAGCCATCTCAACAACTAGTTAATCTCCACCATTGAGTGAGTTGGGCGAAGGGAAATCCATGTCCATCCTTCCATAGTTGTTAGAAAACTTTCCAAAACTAAGTTTCTCTCTCATGGGAGTCTCTTTCTGTTGGTGAATTCTTATTGTATGGCTATTGAACTGAAGTTTCCACATGTGTTTTCATCTCTATTTGGAGTGTAACTATTTGTTGGGAATCCATTTGAGTGTCAGGGAATTTTTTTTTGTTGGGTGTCCATTTGAGTGCTAGGAAGAATTCCTTTTTTTGTTGGGCATCGATTTGAGTGTTGGAGCAAATTCCTTTGTTGTTGGGGTGAATTCCTTTGTTGTTGGGGTGGATTACTTTGTTGTTGGGAATCCATTTATTTTTTTGGGGAAAATTTAGTTTTATCTATGCGTTTTTCATCCCTTTGGAAGTTTATAATTATTTTTTAGTCCCGCCTGCATCTACGTTGGGCATTCATAGGAGCACCCATGACCTCTACTTGTTATCCATTTCCACTACTCAATTCTCTTGCTATCCATTTAGTTGAGTCTGAGATCTAGCCAAAGGAGAGCATCATGTACTCACTCTCCATTGTTTAGTGAAGTGTTTGAACCTTTGTTATCGGGAAACCAATAGCGTGCAATAGACGTATGTTCCATTTGTTGGAAATCCTAAGTAAACCCTAAGTAAACCCTAACCCTAATTTATGAACAAATAAAATGCACAATGTAACATCTAAATGTTCCAAACCATAAACTTGTCTCCAAGGTACTCCAAGGAATATTATTGTTGCATGGACACCCATTTTTTCCATCTTGGGCATAATCTCTGCTCACTTTCCCTCATTTTCTCAGGGTCCAAGCATGGCATGGATCATCCACCTTGAGCGATGAAACTTTGACATGAAATCCATTACCACAAAATATTATGATACACATGTGTAGGATAACTTCCATCTGGAACATAACCATCATGGCTTCATTGAAGGAGGTGAACACATGTGTAATCCATTTGTGTGTGGAGGCACATGGGTATATTCATTCATTAAAAGAGATTTAATTACAAAATGCATTGAGCACTACAGAAAACTCAGTGACCTGAGTGGAATAGTGAGTGTAGACTATAATAAGTGGCATAGTGACATAGTGACAACATGTGCAAAGATTATATGTCCTTTGGCCTAAATTGTTATTTTCATTACTTGCTAATTAGTGAGTGTAGGGTAGAGGAATAAGGCTTAGTAGCCTCCCAGAGACAAAGAATTCTATGCAAAACTTCGGGGACAAAATGGGAATAAAGGAAACAAGAAAGGTAATTACGCACAAGTATCCATGTTGGTGGCAGGATATGATCCCTAGGTTATAGATCTAAACTTTTTTAATGAATGTGCAACATTCTCCAAAGTGTCCACCTTCAACAACAACACCTTCTTTTCTTCAACCATATCTCGACATAATGATATTGAACATTGATATGCTTTATATTAGAATTATAAGCTCTGTTCCTTGATAGGAACATTGCACTTTGACTATCATAATCTGTACTTACAACTTGTTGTACCAATCCAATACCTTAATACAATCTTTGTAACCATCTTGCTTCATTTTGCATTAGTGGTTTCCATGTATTTAAGATTACATAGTTGAGAGTGCCACTACAAACTATCTTTTAATCATCCAAAATATATTTAAACACATACTTACTTGTAAGATATTTTTCTTGATCTAGATCCATCCGTGCATCAAAAAGCCATGTATGTCCTAACCTTTCTGTTCAATCTTGGTATTTCTTGGTAATTTAGATTCTGTAGTTGAGAGTGCCACTACAAACTATCTTTTTATCCTCCAAATATGTTAAACACATACCCACTTGTAGATATTTTGCGATCTAGATCCATCCCATTCTGCATCAAAAAAGCCATGTATGTCTAACACTCTGTTCAATCTTGGTATTTCTTGGTAACACAATCCATAAGTAGTAGTGCCATGCAAATACATGAAAACCATCTTTACTATTACTCAATGCTCCGTCCTTGGTATGACATATACCTACTCAAAATTCCCATTGTGTGTGCAATTTCCAATCTAGTACAGAGCATTGCATGCATCAAACTTCCAACCACACTAGCATATGGAACATGGGACATGTCCTCTTTCTCATCCCATGTCTCTGGACATTGATCTATGGATAAATTTACACCTAGAGGAATAGGGACCTTGACAAGTTTACATTCTTGCATATTAAACCTCCACAATATTGAATCAACATATTTTCTCTAGTTTAACTAGAGTTTCTTATTTTACCAATTTCTTTTAATTTCCATGTCCAAAATAAAATTTTCAGCAACAAGATATTTCATGTCAAATTTAGAGGACAACTGAGTTTTCATATCATGGATAATTTCCTTGTTGTTTCCTTTCATCAACATATCATCCACATACAAGACCAAATAAATAAGATGATCACCTACTAATTTGAAATACACCACGGTGTCGACTTTTGCTTCATCTGAATCCAGTCCCAATATCCTTAATTGGCTTTAGCCCATATAGGGGGCATCTTGACTGCATACCATCTCTTTCTTTCCCTCTACTAGAGCCTTCCGGTTGCTTCATGTATATTTCATCTTCCAAATCCATGTGTAGGAATGTTTTCTTCACATCCATTTGTTCTAGTTCAAAATTTAAAGAAACAACATCAAATAAAAGTTAACTTGGCAAGAAGAAGAATTTCACCTGAGTCAGTTCCCTCAGTTAGAATAACCCTTTGCTACTAACCGTGTTTTGTATTTCTCCACTTTGCCTTGTATAATTTCAACTTAAACACCCATTTTCCACCAATGGTGGCTGCTGATCAAAATCCATAAGATCCAAAGCATCATTGTGTCCAAGGTGCATTTCTTCAATCCCATGTCCTTTTTCTAGTTTCATCCATGGATCCACTACCCTCCCCTAACAGGTTCTAGGATCATCAGTAATAGAAAAATAAAAGTTTGAATGGAAATTAGGTGGAGTATATCTTTTCTAGTTTCCTTCTTTCCCGAACCGATCTCCTCAATACTAGAGTATAGGGTCTTCTTCTTCTTCTTATTCATGTTCTTCTCTAGAGGTGGATTCCATTTATCAGCAATTCAAACTCTATTTTCAGGTTCCTCCTCCCCTTTGTAGGAATTCCTATTTGAGAACATATTTGGTTTCTATAAATACCACATCTCAACTATACTTTTTACCTTCTTATTTGCTAGGTTCCAAAGCTTATATCCTTCGAGGATCATCTTTATATCCAATAAGGACATTCTTTTCATCCTTTTCATCCTGCTTCTATTTCATGGAATGTGTACATAAACATCGAGAACTAAAATCTTGATATCACATTTAGAGGGGTTCTTACCAATCCATACATGTGGAGTCATTTCATCCAACATTGATGAGGGTGATCAATTGAACATGTAACATCCAATGTCACTTTGTCTTTAAGTGCTAGGTTGGGACAAGAATTCTGGGCATGCGCCTTGCTCTTTCCATATGTATCATGTTCATTCTTTTTACAACTCCATTCTTCTAATGTGTGTATGGAGTAGTATTATTACTTTCTATACCACACTTTCTTACACCGTTCCTCGAATTAATTCGTACATTTCTCCACCATTATCCATCCCTCGACACCTTAATTTTTTTCTTTGTACGGGTTTCCACAATATGCTTAAACTCTTTAAATTTACCAAAAAAACTCATTTTTCTTTTGGAGGAAATAAATCCATGTATTCCTTGAAGTCATATATAAATGAGACATAGTACATAGATTTAACCAATGATGAAATTGTGGGGTGAAACACATCGGTGTGCAAGGCATAAAATTCCCTTGCCACAGGCAGCGCAAAGCTGGATTTTGCTTCCATGCCTGAGGCAATGTTCAATAAAGAGATACAAAGGAAGTAATGAACACACCTTCAAACATATCTTTGTCAGGTAGTACTCGAAGCCCTTTCTCTCTAATATGCTCTAATTATTTGATGCCACAATATAGTCTTTTCTCCGAGGACCTGAGAGTTTTCAACTTCTTTAGCTCCGATCTCAAAGAGAAAAGCGAAATGTGCACCCATCTGTATGTGGGTTTGCAACGAAAACTTATCTGGGAGTTCCAATATGAACTCCCATCAACAAAATCATTTCTCCTGTGCAAAATACCATGTTTCTTCAGAGCATTGCTTTTACACGCATGCGTCCATCTTGCTTACAAATATAAAATTCTGGCTAATCTAGGATGTGTAGAACACTAGGAAGTGTTATAATCTTACGATCCATGAGCTTCAAATTGACTTTTACTCATCCTACAATTTTTATTTTAGAGTCATATCCTAGAAAATATCACCCCCATCATACCTTTCATGCTTGAAAAATGCTCCACGAGTCATATGAAAGGATGCACGATTGATAACCATGCCTCATGATATGAATGTTTGCTTGAATAAGTCAAGTACACATACCCTCCTTCATCTGAAGAGGTTTTTGATTCTATAGAAGGGGCATAATCAAATCCATTCCCTCTTTCAACACTTTTGGATCACCATTTGTTTCTTAATGTACTTGACTACATCTCAAGCATGCTGCTACAACTTTTCTTGATTTCTTCCTTTTATCTATATTTAGTTATCCCACTTGAGGACTTATTTTTATTTATTTCTATAAGAATCCCTCTTACAAATAAGGCATATATTACTTTGGATTTCCATTTTTTTAAAAGCCTCATCTCCTCCTACAATAAGGATGAGATGACATCATCAAAACTTAAAGTAGTTGCATTCTTAACCAACAACTAGACTATCCCACAAATTTGGTAAAAGAGAACAATAGACTAATACACTTATCTTCATCATAAAATCTTAATATCAACAACCAATAAATGCCTTACCACTATATTCAAGGCATTAAGATGCTCACATGATCTGAGTCATCTTTTGTCCAGGGTTGTATAGCTTTTCCATAGAAAATTTTGTTTATGGGACTTAGGCTGATACAAATCCTAACTTATTCCATAATGCCTTGGTTTTAGCTTCCCATGACACATTCAGTAATATTGAATCCGAGAGACATAATTATATTGTGCTCTTTGCTTTCTAATCCAACTTTTTCACTGTTGACATTCCACGGCAGGTCGCGATTTTTGGATCTACAGAGACCCATTGATCTTTTTTCTAACAAAATATCTTCCACTTTAATCTTCTAACTCAATTTTTTTTCGATTAAATTTTTTCAATCTCTATTTTTTGAACTACCCACCATTTATTTTCACCCACAAATCGATCACGTAGAGATCAAAATTTGTAACAAGGTTTATCATAAACCCAAGCCAAACCCTTAGCCAACAAGGTGTCCCAGAGACAATAAAATTCTTTGATACCAAATGTAAGTTATAAACCTTTTACATTAATGCAATGTGCACACAAATTCTTAACATGAAAGAAAACAATTGCAATCACACATATACACATATATTTTCCCTGGAAACTAAGCGTTGGAATAACAACTTGTTAGAAAGTTGCACCTCTCATTCTATTCATCATCCAACTTCATTTTTTTTACAATACAATATATAGGAACCAACGGCATCCAAAACCTAATCATTATGTGGATTAGATTACAATATTAATTCCTTAATTGGAATTAGAGAACCCTGAAGCTGAACTACCATGTTCCACTAAACTACTAAAGAAGAAAAATCGCCCCTGCCAAAGGCTAAAGACCACCAAAATTTTTTGTTTGAAAAAACATTTCAGGATTTTCCCAAAACCATAATAGGGGGACCCACAACGTCAGAATATAACACATACCCAACATGTGGTAGGGGGTCAAACATTAAAAAATTGGTCTCCACTATTGGAGGATATTTCTACATAATGAACTCTAGGTGGCAATGTAGGAACTCTTCTAGTGACAATTCTAAGTACATCTAGATAGATCATCATGATTCATGTTAGGTATCCTCACAAGTAGTGGTTCTCTACCTAGAATTGTTGTCCTTGAACTTAATTGTTTCTCTTAATTTCTCTACTAACAATTCTTACAAAGTAAGAGTCATTTGTCCCACCGAGCGTTACATGTCAGACAACTACCTAATGCTCTAATGGTGGTAGGGAGAGGTGGTAGAGCTATCCATGTCATTAGGTCATATTCTCTTCCATGTATAATTAATGGGACCCTCTTCAATTGCTCCTTTGGGTCATCGAACTCAATGGATTCAAATGAGGCTCCCTCCCCTTCACCAAGTCATGATCTCTTCTTTTACCTCCTTCCCTCACCAATCTTGTTGGTCATGGCCTCTTTCCCTACTACTTATGTTTCTCTTCTACCACATTGGCCCATATTTTAATGGATTTCTCAATAATCCTAGTGTTAACATGAATTCTAGATTTTCTAATTCTTCCTATAAGTTCATGCTACCATCTAGCAATCAAGGTCTTATTACACAATAATGCCAAGCCACTTGAAATTGATAATAATGGTCATATACATAAATAATCGATGCAAAAATATTAGTAGTCTATGCAATTACTCCTCACATCATTTGGTAGTAATTCTCAAAGACAATATAGGTGCCAACCAAAATGGCCTTTCCTATTGAGCAGATCAGGGACTCATACTTGGATGCAACAAAAATGTTCTACGAGTGCCATTTCAACAATGGAGCATTGGGTGGCTCCATTCACTACAAAAACACAACCAACAATAGGAAGACTTTAGACTGAAAATATTGGTTCTTGTCCTGAGACTCTTCCATTTTCTACAATGCCTCATTAGTGAGTTACCACACTTAATTCAACCAGATGTCAGTTTCATAGACATGAACAACAGGAACTACCTATTTTAAGCATTCTCCCTTCCTACAACTATGCAACAACCAAGTAGAATCAATTGGCAGTTGTGTTTCCAATTCTAACTAATTATATGGTATGATAGGGCTATGTCATAACATTGATCCTTTTTCTTCAAGCCATATTTCAGGAACATGTCCATATGCTAATTCCTGGAACCTCCTTCTTTTTCTCCCACCACCCCATCTTATTATTTTGTGGGTTGAACCACAAATGCATCTGTAGCATCATTTTCATTCATTGACAATCTGGTTATGGTGTGGATCACCTGATCATTAATAATGATCTTTTGTTCAAGCCAAATCCCTCCATAATGCACCTTCAACAATAGTATCCTTACACAATTTCACATTGTTAGGGAGCTAACTTCCCTAACCCCTCGCGTGGAGTAGAATCATATATTTTTATGTAATAAGAGACCCACATTGGATTAATAGGAGGCCCTGTTAATGTGTGAACAAGTCCTAATCATGAACTACTTATTAGAGATCACTCTTCTAGTAGAAATTTCCTTGAGAATGTTCTTTAGAAGATAGAATCGGTATAAATAGGTATAAGGCATGAGAAACGCCTTGAGAATTGTGTAATAAAGATATACCACACTAGGTTTCCCTCTTGAAGGGCAAGTGAACATTTCTTTCATTCAATAAAGGTATTATCGTTGGTGTTGTTATTCTCATTATTTTTGTTGTTCGCTGGTATTTGTTTGCAATATTTATGTTATGCTTATTATAATGCACGGTATTACAAGTGGTATCTTAGCTCTTTCCTCTGAAAAATGTGGGGATTTTTTTTTCCGGGGTAGAGGCATTATGTTAATAGAGTTCAATATTTAAATAACACAGTGATTTATTGTTCAATGGGTAAAATTACGGTTGGGGGAAGACTACATGAAAGAAATATATATGGTTTCATAGGTTATTCGAAACAAATGTTTCACCTTGTTGGAAACCTTTGTAACCCTATTGGTACCTTATAGTGAATGCTTGCATTATAAATCATTTGTACATGACTATCACTCCCACATATCGTCAGGTATATTTGGAGTCCCCTATGTCTCATGAAACCAACACTAGATCAACCAATCAATTGCACGATTTCTATGGTGACATTGAGAAAGAAACACTTGTAGAAGATACCCTCTACTACGAATTGTCCAGATGGTATGACTAGAATCAACTTGCCTTCTTAGTTGGTGCCTTGATATATTGGGCCAAGTAATATTGTTTCAACCCACATGTATATCAAGAGATATATAGGGAAAACCCTTGTATGTAGGAACCATGAAAACCCTAAACCTTGGAGAAAGAACATAATAAAAAAGGAACAAAAGAGATATATTGCTACACAGCCCTACCTCCTACATTTCGGTTGTGACATTTCTACACAATTTTTCCTATTAAGAATTTGGGAAATTTCGACACTATACTGGTACCTATCATTTAAAAAAAAAAAAAAAAAAAAAAAAAATTAGTGGTCCCATCGACACCCTTATTTGGGACCTATCTTGTTGGATTCCTCTCTTTTCCCTAATCATTGTGAATTTTTATCGCTTCTGATTTTTTCTCGGTGGACCCACCCACCTTACACCCTTTTTTTCCATATATCCCATTGCATTCCTCTTTTTCACCCGGATCATAGTGATATATATTATTTATCCGTTTTTTTTTCGTGGACTCACTCCCCCTCTCTGACAACCCTCATTCCTAAATGGACACCACATGCAACCAAGAACTCCATCACCTACAAGCGATTGCAAACAACACATGGAGAACATCCATAGAATGAATTATGAAATTGCCATTGATTCAAATTTGAAACTTCAGGGTCGAAGTTAAGGGGAAAATGGCCTCCATCCACTCTGCTCTCAACTAATTGTTAAAATAGTCCAAGGGATCTCCCTCCTCTGAACAACCTTCACATTATGAATGTGAGGAATCTTCCCATAATATGGCCTTTCATTTCAACTCCCTCCCTTGTGACCCCCATCTTCCCAGAGTTGGGGTGAACAAGGTTTGATGGCTGATATCCCACAAGGTGGGTCACTCAAATGGAACATTATTTCTCCTTACATGGAATCATTGATGAGTTGGCCAAACTTCATTTACTGATTTCCTCTATTTGGATCCTAGATGATGGAAATGGTGGCAATGGTCTAGAAACTCATTTCAAGAGTATGTTTCTTAGACACAATTTGTTGCTTGAGCTTTATGGTAGCTTTGACATGACACCCATTATTTAGGTCATTTGACCAAGTTAAGAACAATTTTCTGTGATCCTAAGACTTTATATCCCCTCCTTTGAGCACTTAGTGTTGAACATAGGAGCATGTTATATGCCTTCCTAGAAAAATCCTTTATTAATGGCCTCAAGGATGAAATACTCGCTCAGATCCTAATGGCTCACTCTCAAACTTGGTTGAAAGCTACTAAAAGTGCTAAAGAGGCCCAACAAGTAGTTTTTTCCCAGAACAAAAAAAAAAAAACCCTCCTTTATTCCCTTCCCTAAGCCCTAATCCCGCCCCTTATTCCACTCCTCTTAATATCCAAAAATTAACTTCTGAAGACATAAATGGTTGAATTTTTAACTCAAGGTTCCTTTTATAATTGTATTGATAATTATTTTTTTTGGGGCACAAGTGTAAGGAACAAAATCTTTTATGTCCATCTCAGAGGATGTTGTTGAGGGGAGGATGAGGAAAAGGTTTCCCCAGTGGAAGAACTACTCCCAACAAATTATCCTACTCCACCCTTTGATCCATGAGAAGTTGAACCATTGTTCTCTACATGTCCTCATTGAATTCTCTACTCCCACCCAAACCCTCAAACTCATTGGATACATTAAGAATAGAGTTCATAATCCTCATTGATAGTGGAAACACCCACATGAATTTTTATTCATGCATTATTTCCTAGAAATCAATTATTATGTCCTTACAATCAACAATTTTCAAATCCTTGATTGTCAATTGTTTCCATGAAATGTGGTGGGCATTAAGAAAATGTCGTCCTAGGTGGTTAGTACCACTTGAAATCTCAAATGTTTGTTATTGACATGGGAATTTGTGACATTGTGCTCGATGTGGAATGGTTACACAATCTCATCCCCATCCTCATGAATTTAAGGAATTAACCATGCTGAGATTCCAATAAGTGAGACAAAAATATCAATTCTAAGGCATCACAATAGGTTCATATGATATCATTATTTCCCAAAGAATGGAAAAGGTACTCAAAAAACATCACTCTAGAATTATTTCCCAACTCAATTCCATTCGTCATTTGAGATATCCTCTGTGCACCTTGACCTCCAATCTATATGCTTTCCCGACACCAAGCTATCTTGCTTACTCCCCATGGAATTCCCCTTCCATGGTGACCATGATCATTCCATTCCATGGTGCCAGAGTCCTCCTCCCAATGTTTGTCCTTGCTCGTCATCCCTTTTCCGGGAAAAATGAAATTGAGAAAGTTGTTCAAATTTCTTGGAAGCATGTGTTATTAGATCCTCGTACCAGCCCTGTTCTTCTCCGATTAGTCATGTGGTACTCAAAGAAGAGGGAACTTTAGCACATGTCACGAACAATGCTCTCAACAAACTCACAGTGAAAAATTTCCATTCATGTCAATATTGAACATTTTGTGGAGAATTAGTGGTGCCCAATAATTAACAAAACTATCTTCATTCTGGCTACCACAGGATCACATGAAAGAGGAAGATATCCAAATAACTACCTTTCAAACTCACGAGGGTGGCTTGTGGGTTGCCGGGTCATGCCCTTTGGCCTATTTAATGCCCCCCTCCACTTTTCAAGTCTCATGAATCATGTGTTCTGTCATTTCCTCCATTTTTCTTAGTTCTCTTTGATGATATCCTCATCTATAGTAAAACATGGTAATCCCACATCTAGCCCATGTGGATCAAGTTCTCCATCTATTTATTACAGAACAAATTGTTTCTCAAACCAATGCAGATGTGCCTTTGGCATCTCTCTAAAGTTGAGTACTTGGGTCATGTGTAGGAAAGGATGGTGTATGGGTGGATCCTAAGAAAATTTAAGCTATGTAGGATTGGCCTTGTCCTAAAACTTTTAAAATTTTGTGTGGTTTATTGGGTTTAACGTACTATTATCGTAGGATTTGATGAAATTATGGAAGAATTGCAACTCCTCTCATTGTTCTTCTTAAAAATTCTTTAGTTGGACTCCAACAGCTGATCAATTCTTCCAAGCCTTTAAAGATGTTATGTGCACAAACCCTATCCTAGCACTACTAGACTTCTGGAATTTGTCTTGGAATGTGATCGTCAAGGAAAGGTGGGGTCTTCATGCAAGATGGTAGACATTTATCTTTGACTAGAAAACAACTATCACAATGAAATTTGCGCCAATCCACCTATGAAAAGGAAATGTTGGCCTGATACGCAAGTAGTGGATCTCTAGAATCCTCATCTATTGGTCTTGATGCTTCAATCAAAGCCCGTCATCATAGCCTCAAATATTTTTGGAGCAACATATTTCATCTTTGGAGTAGCAAAAAATGGTGACTAAGGTGTTTTGGATATGTTTATGAGATCATTTACAAGAGGGTAAAATAAAATTTGGTTGTTGATGCTTCTTTCAATAAATATGAAGAAGGGTCCCTCTTTTCCCTCGCCTTCATTATAGAAGACTAGCTTCAATTTGTTCACTTGACCAATGGTTTACAAGACTCAAAATTTTAACTTGATACAAAATTACAGCGGATCCTCAAAACTTCTCGAGGGTACTCTTGGCACAATGAAGAGTTTACCGTTATAAAGGTCGCTTGTATTTAAGTGAATGGTTGAACCTTAACACAATGCTCTCTGAGTTGCATGCTTCACCCACAGTCAGGTATTAAGGGTTTACCAAAATCTATGAATGGGTCAAACATTATTTTCTTTGGGATGGTATGAGCATGACATTCGCACCTTCGTGGTGGATGTGTTACTTGTCAATTCAAGAAGGGTGAAAAAGTCAAAGATCCGAGAACACTCCAAGCGCTCCCGATTCCCCTACTATTTGGAGGGATATTTTCCTATGGATTTCATTGTTGAATTACCTAAATCGAGCAATAGAAGTGAGTCATCATGGTGGTAGTTGATCATCTTTCCAAATATGCATATTTCTATTCTCTAAAACACACATTCACCTCATCCATCGTGGCTCAATTTTTATGGATAATATGGTATTCAATTTCCATGGCAGCCTCATTCTATTGTCTCACATTCGAGGATCCCACTTTCACTAGCAATTTTTTGGCAAGAATTGTTCAGGCTACATGGAACACAATTACATCTCAACACCACCTACCATTCCTAAAATGGTGGACAGGCTAAAGTTTTCAACAAGTTTTGGAAACATATTTGTGGTGTTTTCATCCCCTGAAGCAATCAGTGGGCTCATTGGTTAACCCTAGCTAAAGGGTGGTACACCAAATGCCCACCCTCACAGCTACCCACATGACTCCTTTTTAGGCGGTCTCACATTAAGAAAAATCCACCGTTGGATCTCTTATATATGTCAGGTGTCTCCAAGGTTTGAGAGGTTGACAACAATCTTACATTATGAGAGGCCATTCTCCTTATGCTAAAATAAAATTTTACTGTGGATCAAAATCACATGAAGCAACAAGAGTAGATCAAGTTTGTTTCAAATTCTAATTCGTTGAAGGGGAACACATGTTTCTTCATCTACAACCTTATAAAAAAAAATCACTTAAAAGTTGAACACTGTCAGAAAATTGATCCCAAATTTTATGGTCCTTATAAAATTTTCAAACAAGTGGGGTTCATGGCTTACCAACTAGCTCTGCCTAATCATTCTAAGATCCATCATGTTTTTCATGTCTCATGTTTAAAAAAGTTGATTGGAACTAAATTAATGGGACTCAAACTAGTCTCCCTAGATTGGATGAAGAAGGTTCCATTTGGTTTTAGCCACAAGCAGTCTTGAACCAACACGAGCGTCATCTCTGTTAGCATACCTTCAAGGAAGTGTTGGATTGATTGGAAAGATACAACTATAGAAGATGTCACCTGGGAGCCGACCACCATTATGTAACAATTTACTCATCTCAAGCCTTGAGCAAAGGATATTCTTCAAGGGGGTGCATGTTGGGACCCTAACTTCCCCTAACCCCTCGCGTGGAGGTAGAATAATATAGTTTCTATGTAATAAAGACATTGGACAATATGTCCTATTTAATAATTTAACGAACAAGTCTATTGTAATAGAGACTTAATGACTTTAAACTTCTAGAAGGAATCTTCCTCTAGAATGTTCTTTAGAGATATAATTAGTATAAACATGATTAGAAGACATGAAAAAATCTTGTCTTGAAAATTATTGTAATAGAGCTGTGCTATGTTGGAGGTTTCCCCCAAAGGTGGTATTCTTTCATTCCGTGAATTATTATTGTTGTTGTTTTTATTCTCATTATTTTGTTGCATCATTGGTATTTTTATGATATTTCTATTTACGCCTTATAATACATATGGTACGTTACACACACTACCAAGGAATTTCCAAATCAAGGAACATACAATAAGCTCAAAATTCCATACTTGAGTAAGGATTGAAACAACTTCCATGTCATATCCTACTTCCCCCTCCATTCCACGTACTAGTTAAATTCAAACTCAAGGAATATCACGTAGTTTTGGATATCGAAATTGTACCTACTTGAAATAGCTTACTATATTGTATTATTATATCAATTTTAACACCCATAAAGCATCAATATAGATTAAAAATGGAGGAATCAATTTGAAGAGGCATTTTAGTAGCTAGTCCCATTTTGGAAATTTGGGTCCAAAAAACAGTTAGAAATATTCTAGAGATATTTTGAGGAATCAAATGACACTTTTTATGGTCTAAACCTTGCTATTTATCAAGTGTCTATATTCTACAAATCAAGAAATTTTGAATGGTGCAATAACCGCCTCAATTTTTTATGGTCCAAACCTTACTATTTATCAAGCGTCTATATTCTACAAATAAAGAAATTTTGAACGGTGCAATAATTGCCTCAATCAGAGTTTGTATGTGAAAGTTATGCCTCCTGCAAGTTGACCTATCATATTAATCACCATGGTGCGAGTGGATGCGATGTCATCCCCCACAACTTAAACATGTGGGGATAGCCACACAGTTATTTTTCTAGAACATTATAGAAGGTCCAAATTTGATCACTAATTAAGGGTTGAGGAAGTCATTACCCTAACCCTATATGACTATCAAGCCGCTAGGAGGAGAAGGGGTTCCATTCTTTTGCATTGTATCTTGCTCCATAGCTAATAAAAACACATAGGACTAGTATTATATGAGCATAACAGAGGAGGATATATTCTATAGCATCCATACAAGCCGCAGTGTGTCCACAAAGAGTGTCTCTTTCTTTGTACTTGCATTTTAAGAAAAGAGAGAAGAGTGGCCTCACCTTCTAGCTAGGTTTTATCCTATATTAGGTTTCAAAGGTAATATCTTGTGTTTATTTGTGGATGTTGCGTGAGTATTTATTTATGTTATCTATTGTTTGCATTTCATCTATTTCATAAATTTTAGGCAGAAAACGAATAATTAAAAAATATGAGATCTAAAAGAAATTAACCTTCATAGCAAATATTCTAATATTTTATTAGATATGTTACAATGAACCGTCAAGTGGAATATCCATGGAAGTTTACATGTCATAATGGTATCATAGTGGTTTCTTTTGAGTATTTGTGGGAAGTTACAACCTACAGGATCTAGGAATTGGCTTAAAGAGAAGTTGCAAAAATACTATCCATGGCAGATGAGTATATTCATAACAACCCTCAAGATCTAGAAAAAGAGATATTTGCAAGGTTGGAATCATAGGTCACCGATATTAGCCATAATATGAACCTCCTCATGGAAGATCTAGCAAGAAATATTGGACCATTTGGAGAGGTTGGAGGCTCTAATTCAGAGATCAGATCAAAGGAGAAATTGGCAAATAATGAAGACCCAGAAAAGGAGTTGTGGAAATAATTGAGAAAGAGTAATTGCGTTTCAATGCCATAAAGCCTCGATAGTATTTATTCAAGATGAAAGTGAAAGTTGACATAAATCCATACTAAGGTGAGATCAATGCATTAACATTGAATCATTGGTTCCAACTACTAAAAGTTTATTTTAGTGTTCACTGCATAGACGAAGAAAACAATATATCATTTTCCAGACCGAAGTTAGAGGGATATGATTTAACCTGGTGGGAAAGACATACATAAAAAATTAGGCTGGAGGGTGATCCTCTAGTAACTAAGTGGGAGGATTTCAAAATCCTCATTAATTCCCAGTTCTATACTTTTGGGTATGTGGAGGACCAATGGATCCATTGGAATTTCTTTAGGAAAAGGCAGTGATAGAGTGTACATGAGTACACCACTGAGTTTAGAAAGATTTCCATCATGATGGGTATCTCTCCCAAGAAGCTATATGTACTACTTAAATATCTGGGGGGTATACATAATCATTTATGAAAGCAAGTGATGCTTTTAAAGCTAAGGAAAATGGACGAGGCATGCATATAGACACATTGTTTAGAAAACATATTCCACAAGAAAGTGCAACCAAGCGATTCTAAGTAGAAAGAGAACTAGGAAGATTCCAAGGAGGGTAAAACAAGTGGAAATCGGGGAAGTCTAAGAAGACGACATCCATTGCACATCAATGCAAGGATCCCAAAAATCATTGCAACCAATGCAATATTGATGTGCACATCGAGGAAAAGTGTTGGAAACTACATCCGGAGTTGAACCTAAAGAATCGAAAGAAGGATGCCAAGAAAAATAATATTCTAACCATGGATTTGAGAAATCAAGTTGAAAGTAGCTTCGATGTGGATGAAAATATTGTCTACACATCAATGCAGAAGGAGGTGAAATTGAGTATCCTTCATCATCAAGAAGAGAAGGAGATGACCAAACTCTTCCACATCAATATCCAGGTTAAGAAGACCAAGATAGATGCTCTATTCATGTATGGTTCACAAGATAATCTCATAGCAGTAGATATGGTCAACAAGCTTGGATTGGAGGTTCACAATCATCCTATCCCATATCCATTGGGATGGGTAAACAAGGTTGCATAGGTCAAGGTAATGAAACAATGTAAGATTAAATTTGCAGTAAGTGTTGATTTTATTGATGAAGTGGAATTGGACGTAGTATCCCTTGATGTATGTGGATTAGTGTTTGGAATCCCCTACATGTATATGAGGGATGAAATCTTCATGCAAAGATCCAACCAATACCAATTTATTAGGGATGGGAGGTCCTACATCATCAACGCAAATAAAGGCAAGTCAAATATCTCACTGGTAAGTGCCAACCAAGCGAAGAAGTTGATTGGTTCTAGTAAGAAATATTTTTTACTTTTATTAAGAGAAAGTTAGTTTAAGGGTGAGTCTATAAGAGAAAAGAAATCCTTAGAGGGGTGTACTAAAGAGAAAAAACATCAGTTGTATGATTTGTTATAGGAATATATAGGAGTGTTCTAGGAGCCTAAATGGATACCACCCAAGGTGGATGTGGATCACAAAATGCAATTATTTCCAAACTCCCCATTACCAAATATTGGGATGTATAGACAGTCTATTCTATAATAAAATAAAGTGAAGAAGTAGTTGC
>SNQJ01S0048258.1:12955-47761 GCA_010110895.2 Picea sitchensis | reverse complement strand
AATTTCTAATATCCTCTTACAAAGTGATGACCAAAACAATGAAAAATTGTAGCTTACATGAGTCAAATTTTATCAAATGATGAGGTCAAATATTCTTATATTGAGAAACATGGTTTTTCTCTTGTCAAGGCTATAGAAAAATTTCACCATTTTATTTTGGGCAAAAATAAGCAGGTAAAAGTCCCTTTTCCTGCTGTCAAGTTTCTTCTTTCACAAACTTATCTTTCAGAAAAAAAACTTGCACATTGGATTGCCAAAATTCAGGTGCATGATTTGGCGATCATGACTTTGAAGACAATCAAGGGATGAGACCTAGCCATTCACTTATCTCAGCACCCTGAACCAAGCGAAGAACTTGACGAACAAGATAATCCCCTTTCAGCGTTATTTAATATTGAAAATCAGAACCTCTCTTTATTTGAGCATCCTTGGTATAAAAATATGGTGTATTATGTGAAGTATCAAAGGTGTCCAGATGGGTTGGATCCTCACCAGAGGAGGAGACTCTGCCTTGAAGCTTCCAAGTACATCATTTTAGTAAACTTCTTGTTTAGGAGGTATGTTGATGGTTTGTTTCTTTGATGTGTAATTGATGAATAAGCACATAAGTTATTACTCAAAATCCATGGATCATCAGCTTCTGGCATTCACATCGGTGGCCATTTTTCTGCTAAGGCTACTGCTTTTAAGATCATAAGAAATGGATACTACTGGCCTTGGATATTTCGCGACTCATATAAATTTGTAATTTTGTGTGATAAATGCCAAAAATTCACTAGGAAAGAACGTCTTTATGCCATGCCTTTACAACCTATCCTCTCGGATTTCCATTTTTCTAAGTGGGGTCTAAAACTTATTGGTCCTATCAACCCTCCATCTTTTGCAGGGCATATATTTATTGTTATAGCCACTTATTACTTTACTAAGTGGACCAAGGTTGTCCCTCTTAGACATGCACATGATGAGAAGGTGATTTCTTTCCTAGAATCTGATATTTTTTCCAAATTCAACATCTCATTAGAGATCATTACGGACAATGGCCCAACCTTCATTTCTGCAAAATTGATCCAATTTCTGGATAAATTAGGTGTCAAAATTTTCACTTCATCTGTTTATTACCCTTAGGGAAATGGGAAAGCAAAGTCCACTAACAAGAATCTGGTTAGAATCATAAAGAGAATCATAGAAGACAAACCTCACCAGTGGCACACACTTCTCACTTATGCTATTCGGAAAGATCATACAACCATGAAGACAAGTACAGGATTTACTCCATTTCAGCTTGTATATGGCCAAGAGGTTATTATACCTACTAAACTTGAGATTTTATCCTTACGGCTGATGTTACAGACTAGGGAATTAAATTCTTCTAATGTTCCCCAAAGAATAAATGCATTGTTAGCCCTGAAAGAACAAATAAACTATGCCTTAGAGAACCTAAAAAGAAGGCAGAAAATGGTGAAAAATTATTTTAACAAGCGAGCAAAGGCTGTTGAATTCAAGATTGGCGACAAAGTCCTACTATGGGACTCAGCCCATGCTGAAAGAGGGAGACATTGTAAATTCCAAAAACTATGGCTAAGTCCTTTCAAAATCGATTTTATCCTTGGCACAAACTCATACCTTTTGAAGGATTTGGAAGAGAAGTTGTTTTCTTATAGTACTAATGGTTCCCACTTGAAACATTATGTGGAACCATCTTGATCATTAACTCTTTGTGCAAACATGGTTGTTGTATATAGTCTTTTGTGTTATTGTTTTTTTTTTACTTTGGTTTGTCGAGTTTTTAATTTTTGTTGTTTGTTTCGCATAATAATCAAAAATAAAGTCTGGATCAGTTTTGTAAAAACAATGTCATTCTGTAAGTGTTGTTGATCGATGAAAATAAAATACACACAGTTGTCACAATGTCCTCTTGTTAAGACATCATTGAAATAACTTTTTTCTTTCAATATTGTTGTAGTTTAGTTGGTTTTGTCTTCTTCCTTGTTTATGTTATCCCTTTATTCCCTCCATCCTGAGATTCAAGAGCATATCAGAAGCGTTCTCCTTGAAGGTCTAAAAAGAATTATATGTTTTGTCTTATTCAGTTTTTATGCATACAGGACCATCTCTCTTCATACATATCACTTTCCATAAGTTATTCCCCGAAGTCTCGTCTCATTATTTCCCTTAAACCATTTTTCCCTCTGTTGCATAACTATCCTTTTAGTAGTTTTTTATCACCTACTTCTATCGGTCTGTGAAACCAAACATTTTGAGTTCTAAATCTATTGAGAACATATTTCCTTGTGGAGTCATCAGTTTGTTGACGCCCAAAATGTGCAACATGGAATCCCTGCATGCAAATGGGTTGCAATGCCTTATTACTTATATATATTTAATAATATACTAAATAGGTGGGACCTCGTTATGTGAATAATGATGAAGTACGCTTTTATTTGGTTTGCGCTCATGACTACCTTGCAAAATTGATTCTACAGTTTGGGAATAAACCCAGAAATTTGAAACCACTTTCCATGTGAAATGGACGAATGATGGGTGTGTTGGAAATTTAATTTAAAAAAGAAAGGAAAAGGGGGAAATGGTTTTTTAATAAGAATCTTGGTTTATTCTTGCTACACATATATTTTGACTTCTTGTTCAAACCTCAAGCATGAGCCACATATAGTTATGGTGTATTGCACTGATGGTATACTTGTTATTATTGTGGACAGTGGATAAGTTTTATGAGATGGAAATCCTTCACTAGCAAGGAATGTGGGACATAACATGTTTTGGTGCTAAGTGGAAAACATAGTGGACTATGTGTTGGAAGTATTGGGTGTGCTCGTATTGGGCTCTAGTTAATGGAAATTAATGTGGGAAACGATGTGAAATTACTTCACGTCGCTCTAACCCTAACTCGAGGTCGCCACCTTCACTTTCTTTTCATTTGGGTTGGTTTATTTGGCTGGTGTTACCTCTGTCTTTCATGGTTTTCTGGCATTCTCCATACAGGTATGTTGGCTCTTACCTCTCCATTCATGAATTGTAGCTCTGCTCCGAATAAAATCATGATGTTGGCTCTTATATTTTCTTACAGACTATGTTTTCTTTCCGAAGTTTATAATGGGTGTATGTGGGTATCACGACCATGCAAATTGCATTTAAATGGAGGTTCCTCCCTATTAGAATTTAAATGTTTCAAGATGAGAATAATGTTCGAAATTCCTTTCTGTTTGAATTATGTGATTGTGTTGCTCCTAGAATGAATGTTTTTTATGTTGTTATGGTTTTTGGAAAATAAATATGGCAAGTACTTTCGATTTCACTCATCTCTGGTGATTAAAATTCAAGGGTTTTCTCTATGAAACAAAAGAACAGTTGGTTTTTTTCTTGCATAACGTCATACCCTTTACCCAGTCTTTGGAAGACTTGCATCTCCTTCAAATTATATTTCCACTCTTTGTGAATATATGTGAGACATGTGTATTTGCCTTGTGTCCACCAGGGGAGGTTTACAGAAGGTATGTTGTGGAAATAAATGGTTAAATGGTTTTTACAAACCCCTTATGAATGTTTCTCCTTTACGTTTACCCAGACCTCGGTTCTTTTATCTAGATGTATGGAAATTAGTAGATTTGAACTCTGGTCTTGATGTATATTACAGTGTTGGCCTAACAATGGGAAAGATTGGTTATATACATTAAAAGTATTGGCTCATTTGTTATCTATCTATGGGGATTTGGTCGATTTTGAATTTATATGATGATTAAATCAAACGATGAGAACCAGTTTCACATGGGCTTTCGAACCTAGTATGTTTATCCATCATGTATTGAGGTTGTGATACAAGCGTTTAATAGTGAAAGGTTGATCGATTTATGTTTGTGTTATCATCCCCCCATGTGTGCTTGTTGTAGTCTAGTTTTAATTTCTTCGAATGAATCTGTTAACAGTCTCTTATAAAAGCTCTGCTAATTGAAAAAGAAAAAGGAGAAATTAAAGTTCTAAAGTTTGACAGTCCTAAAACTTTCCTGGGGTTTTATATTTGGGTAATATAAAAATGGTTGTCTTGGATTTGAATTATTAAACAAAGAAAAGTTTTGACAAATAATGGTGATGACGATTTTCAATAAATATTATTGCATATAATAGAACAGTAATCGTCTTTTTCCCTTTAATTATCTCACTTTTCACTCATTATATGCCCACCACCTTCCCAAATACATTTAAAACATCCCATGTTCTATTATTATGAATTTCATTTTTTTTAAACAAAAAACAAAAGAGAAAAGATTAATAACAAAATAAAGGGACTAGATGATGACTGGTGTTGGAAGTTTGTTTATGGATACATTTTATGTTACTTCTTCATTTTCTTGAACAGTATTCGTTGGTTGTTTCCCATCCATGCAATAATTTTGCGCTCATTATAAATCACATCATCTTCCCAATATCCATATCACTCCCTGTTCAAAAGGAAATTGATTGTTGAGTTTAAAAGTATTAATGGATGGATTTCATGTGCTTCTGTTGTGAATAATAGAGCCAACCTTTTGATTTTATTTAGGTAGAGTGTTGGTGCATGGATTGTAAAGAGTTTTTCATAACATGTTTAGAATATTGCTTCAGGATGAGTTTCTTTAGCAGAGGCAGTAATGGCATAGGTGTTAATTGAGTCAGAGGAAATAATTGGCAAAGAGGCCATATAAGGCCACAATTTTTGATACATTTTGACGTTGATCCGCAAGAAACGAATCATCTTTTCCAATCTGGGTTTTTTAATCTAGTTGGCCAAGGAATTATGCAACCTATACCCGATAGGCCTCCTTACGAGTCACATCATAATGTATCTGGTATCCACGTCCCCCCCTCATGTGTCTATACAGCCAGAACCACCTGTCAATGATGGTTGGAAAGAGATTGTCCATCAGCCTGTATCTCATCACCATGGTTGGCCTACTGTGTCATTTCCATTACCCCCTCATCCACTGCGAATAAATCCAAATGCCCAAGTTGATCATGTTATCTCGCTAGTACAGTCCTCTCATGCAAGTAAAAAGGATAAAAATTGTTGTTCCTAAGCCAGAGCTAGATAAGGGAAAAGGAGTGGCCACTCTCTCCAAGTCATCCAAAGATTCCTCTGAATATGTGTCCTCTCATCTTCATCTCAAATATGATTGTTCTCGCGTCATCAGTGTAGGCCACCCACAAGGTTCCCATCAATTGAAAGCTATTGCACAGGATAAATCAGAAATGGGATCAAAAGAGGGCAGCAATGAAAAGAGGCAAAATGCCTCTCACAACAAATATGGTTTTTAATGTTGATTAATTTTATTTTCTATTAAGGATAGTCTTTTTTTTTACAATGTTTTGGACAGAAAATACATATTTAGATAGTTTTTTGGACAGCGTGGATATAATGTTATTTTTGGATATAGTCATGTTTTATTTTGTTGATATTAAAATATTTGATCATTAATATGAGGATGGGAGTTACAAGGTGGATGTTTGAATCAAATGTTTGGGGTGGTATACTTCATGTTTTGATGAATATTAAAAGAAATTGAAAATGGGAGTAACAAGGGGTCCCACCTATTTAGTTATTATTTAATTAAACCCTTATCTATATATATTATTATTTATTTGTCTCAACTAATTAGTTAAACTAATTAATCTTAACAAAATAAAAGGAGTTGAACTACCATAACTTATTAAGAAAATATAAAATCTCAATCAAATGAAGAGACAAAGAGTAAGAGAGAATAGAGGGAGAATTTCTACTATAAGGTTTGCTATATACTTGTGAGATAATTCCATTCTTCATTCATTCTGATTCTACTAGAAGGATTAACCATCTTGATGACAGCAGGGTCTTATTGAAGGCAGTAGGATTCAAAAAATGAATCATATCTTTCGGCAGCTTGTCTTTAAAGGTGTATGATTTATCTTTGGCTATCTATGTTTTCTTGTTTGTTTATGGATTAAATTTCATGACTGATAAAGAATATTTTGCAAAGTCAAGTGACAACATTTTTTGGCAAGTTGATCCAGATATTTAGCTTCAATTTTCTTTTGTTGTCGAAGTCTTTTTGTATGGTTCCCATCAAAGGATTCTAAATCTAACTTTGGTCCCTACCCTCGCAGGGGTACTTTGTAAAAATAATTCATCTTTGTATCTCATATTGAAATAAATATAAAAATCAGATTTCTGATTTCTATGTCACATGTGTATTCTGATGATTTGGTTCAGATTTTTCTTTTAACCTTGTCTCTTATCCATGTACACACATATGTAATTTATTGCTTATTTTATTTATTTTTCACATTTACATATAACATATATAAAACTAGCCTTCGTCCCTCGTACTTAATACCTATGGATTAAGTGATTGTTGTTTTTTGTTTTAAGGCTATAAACCTCGGGTGACATTCCCAACTATCTTGCGTTAGCCTGGCAAGATCTAAATATGATTGAGTAAGGTTCCTCACACCTTTTCCTAAACATTTATTTGGCGACCTTACTGGGGAGATATTTCATATCTCTCTGGTTGATTGTATCACAATTGTATTTTATTTTTCTGTTTTATTGGATTACTCTTTGACTGATTTTTCCATTATAGTACATGATACAAGACATCCCAATATTGGAAATGATATTGATGACAAAACCAACATTGCATTGATTTTATTCAACACTATTTTAGAAACCTCTAGTACTCGTACTGAACTTGAACATTATTGGGAAGTAATTGAAAGGGACATCAATATTCATAAATGTTGGGAAGCTAGGAAAAGGCAGCCAAGAAATTAATAGTAACCTCCCTTTTCCTACCTCTTTGGTCTTTCTTTTCATGTCTGCTAATCCTCGCATATCTCGAAGGAGAAGAGGGTTGTCCCCTGAATCTACCCCTACTTTTGAAATAGGAATGAGGAAAATTGTCTTATCAACACAAGAAAGTTCTCTTAGGAGAACCTTATCTTATTCTACCAGTTCACCTTTATCACCCATACCTATCACTTTCAACATGACATCTGCGGGTAGTGGCAGTGGCACCATAGGTGCCTCCTCCTTGGAACCTTCTGCTTCATCAGTAATTGATAGTATCTACAGTCATCAAATCCTTATTCAATCCACTACCAATCTTGCTAAAGTCATAAATAAATATGGACTTTTCCAATTTGAGGAAGATGCTACGACCACCACGTGGCACGTATCTTCTCCTTCGAATCTCGCACCAGCCACTCACCCATTACCAAAATTCAAAGATCATTTTCCTAGGTTCTCGAGAAACCATATTGTTACTACAAATGAACACATGGTAGAATTTTCTAATAATTTTCATAACATAGGGGCTAACGATAACAACACTTGCATGTGTTTATTTGTCAATTCGCTCAAAGGGAAAGATGCAGCATATTTTTTTGATCTCCCTCCCAAAATCCTTTCCACTTGGGAAGAATTGGTTTATTGGTTCAAGTCCACTTATGGACAGCCCAAGAGTCCATCTGAACAGCTAAGGGAATACAACAATATTTCCTATAAGGATGGTGAAACCATTAAATATTTTAACCTTCGCTTCACCAAATTATATAATCAAATCCATGAACTAATCCGCCCTCAAAATCAAGTTGTTTTCATGCATTATGATCATGCATTACATTCCCCTTATCGTCATAGACTTGAAGAGAAGGCTATCGATAATCTCAGCTCCTCCCTTCGGACTTTCCTAGAATATGAAGAGAAAATTGAAAGAACGGGTCTCCCTAAGGTAGACTTGGTCAAGCAAATAGACATTTTTTCCCTCCTACAACTCATGCAAGATATGAATAATAGGATGATAGTCTATGAGCAAAAAGGAAATTCCTATTCCTCTTCCCTAGGGGATTCTTCTTCTTCCTTAGCGCCTTTTAGGAATACTAAT
The DNA here is from genome assembly GCA_010110895.2 of Picea sitchensis. Classification (NCBI taxonomy): domain Eukaryota; kingdom Viridiplantae; phylum Streptophyta; class Pinopsida; order Pinales; family Pinaceae; genus Picea; species Picea sitchensis. The sequence goes on along the minus strand of SNQJ01S0048258.1, from coordinate 39,851 downwards.
GAAAACACTTTTCATCCAAAGGTCATTATGTCTCGCAGTTGGTGTAACTTTTGTGAAGAAAATCATGAGGAGAGTACTTGCGAAATTAAGAGAAATTTTAGGGATAAGATCTTCAGAAAAAGACCCGATACCACGATCAATGCTTTAGATTGGGTTGGACCATAATATGTTATGGTAATTAATACCAGAAATAAATATTACACTGCTAAGGGAAAATATGACCTTCCCCACACTTCATCCACCCCAAGCTCATATTCTCAAAGTGTTGATACACAAGTCAGAACTTTGGATAATTAAGGATTGTCTTCTCCTCTTCCCTCGTCTAAGTATAATATCCTTAATCAATTGGCTAATATCAAAGATGATGCTACTCTTTTGGACATGGTTGTCGTCCCAGAACAACAAAAGCATCTTAAAAACTTTATGGAAGGTAAGATTTCTACCATAGCTATTCTATTTGAAGAGTCAAAGGAAGAGGACTCAACTGTAAATAAGATAGGTGTAAATAATTTTAGGAACCCTGTAAAAAAAAAACCTTTTCTATATCTCAGTAAAAATAATGGAAAAAATAGCTCATTGTTGCCTAATTGATGGCGGGTCTAGTCCAAGTGTAATGTCTAAAATTATCATGGAAGAGATTGGCTTATCTTGCACTAACAAAAATTATAGAAGCATGCTCTCTTATAACAATTTGCAGCAATAAACTATAGGTGAAATCAAGGATGTAACCTTAGTTTTGTGTGCGCATCCTGAGATAAGAAAAACCCTCAATATCCAAGTAATTGATATGTCGGTTGTTGACGCTTAAAACCACAACGTTGGATACCATGCTCGCAAATGATTTCCAAGCTTTATTATTTAATTATATTAATAATATACTAGTAGGTGGTACCCCTTGTTTGACTTATGGCACTATGACGGAGAAGCGGAACTTATATTTCGTGTGCCTATGTGTTGGTTGCAACACATATTCTATAGCTTATTCACTTCAAATTGTGGTTAAAATGCTTATGACAAGAAATTCTTGGAAAAATGGTTAAAACATGAAAGAATGTGGTCTTGATTGCCTCTCGAAAAATGTGATATCTTGCTTTAATGGGTGAAGGAATAACACTCCATTTTGATTTTGATTTTATATGGACTATATTGTATATGGGTGACCACCCCAACTCTTGCAACAATTGTGGTGTGCATTGTTTTGATGGCAATATTAGTTGTATTCCTAGCAAATAGTCATATGTTAAATGGGATGGTGGCAAAGGTTGGTACATTTTTAAATTGGAGTGTATGCAAACTTTGGGATAGTGGGTTTGCATTAATAAATGGGGATGTTAATGGAATGTGAGTTTTATAGTGCACTTGGCACATACTATCCATGAATGAATGCCAAGGGAGAAGCGGCGTGCAATAAATGGATGTCACTTTTACTAACCTCCAGACTGCCACCCTAGCCATTTGCATTGCACTCTGTTAGTTGTTGTTGCTCCTCCTTGCTCGATAGTGGAGGAGGTATACAACTTGGTCATTTCTCCTTACGTAATATTTTACAGGTATGGGGTTTTTCTTACTTCTCCATCCGTGAACTTTTCTCTACTCTTAAATCAAGTGTTGGCTCTTGTTGCTCATGGTCTGTTTATTTCTCAAGTTGTCACGATGTTTTCGGACTGTGTATTGGTTGTTGCAAACTTTGGTCTCTTGTGGTGGTTGTTCTGAGACTATTGGAATTTTAAAAAAGAAAGGTTGTGGGTGTCTTTGTTGTGTGTAACTGTTCATGATTTTTGCTCAGAAAAGGAATGTTGTTGGGCCTACTTTTCCTTTGGTTATTCATTTGGGTTTTCCTCCCTGCTTGAAAATGGGTTTTCCCTTCCTTACCTCTGGGGTTTTGTGAACACTCTTGTATGTCAATACACCTGCACTATAAACTCGACTATGTGACTATTAATGTGAGGCATTTGTGCAGTAAACCTTATGTGATTTGTACTGGCCAAACCCTCAAGTTTTTTAGCCCGCTCCCTTCTGCCACCTAATGTCATTGTTATACTTCAAACCCCATGCACTATTGTAAAAACGTTGCTTACCCAGAATGTGATGAGAGTATTTTTCTTTCTCTTTTACTTGGGCACGGATTTAATTGGTCACTTGCTTGGAAATTATGGAATATTTTTTGCACTCACCTATTCACTGGAAGTTACAATCTGTCCTTATGAAGCTTATGATTTTGATATAAAAAGTTGTGTATCCTTGTTTAAAAAATAAACTTTCCATGTTTATCAAATTTGCGAAAATACCTGTGTATAAGATGTGTGATGTTATAATTTAATAATATGAACCAGAATGAAATGGATGAGGAATTGTGATGAATGATTGGCTCAATTAAATGGTGATTATGAACATATATTTGTTTTGGAGAATTTCATGGGACCCTGTGGGATTTAAGAACTTTGTTGTGGGTTGGTATTATGAGTTGTGACCTGTCCACTCCAAGACTGTTGTGATATTTCCTATAGCGATTATGATGTTGCTCGTTTTGATTCTATTATATAATGGCAGTGTTGTTATTATGGTTCTTTTGGTTAAATAAAATTCTGGGAATATCAAATCAATTACTGTGTAATACAGTTTCGAAGGGCAGTGAGCAATTTTGTTAAGGAAGTATCAGCTTTGGGTTATTGTTTGGAAAAAGAGTATTGTTTAAACTTTAAAATTTTAAATAAAAGGATATTTTGTTTGCAATTTTACATCAAAGATAGCATGGTTTGATTATTCATTTGAACAATATCCATAAGTTTTCCCCACCATTCTATCAATTTTCGCTAATTACACTCCCTCCACGATCTCGATTTCACTTATTCATCCTTGTTCTGTGATATTAATTTTAAAGAGGATTCTGTGTGGAAACAAAGGGAAGTTAATATAGCAAGGGTTGAGGACTGATATTCTTGATATTTTTATATACACAATTAATCGTTGAATAGTATTTGTATATTGATCCCTTCCATGATACCATTTTTCGCTATTTACACTCCCTCCATATTTCCCATGAACCCTATCATTCCATGTTCACGTGGAAATTAATAAATGACGTGTTATGGATGGATTTGCATGTATCTTGTGTTAATTTTAGAGCCAACTTTTGATTCATGTAAGAAGCATTTCATGTATGGTTTATTAAAAGCTTCAATACTAACAAACTATTGCTACAGGATGAGATTTTTCAGTAGAGGAATCAATGGTCGAAATAACAGAGGCAGGGTAAATTGGAATCGAGGCCATAGGAGGCCTAGATTTTCTATCCATTTTGACATTGACCCGCAAGAATTGAACCAGATGTTCCAAGATGGGTTCTTTAATTGGGTTGGCCATGGGATACCGTACCCTCGACCAGAAAGACCCCATTTCCAGCAAACTCTAAATTTTCCTGGAATCCTTGTACCCCCACATGTGTCTTTGCATCCCGAAGTCCCTGCAAATGATGGTTGGAAATAAATTGTCCACCATCTTGTCTTCCACCACCATTGATGGCCCACTATGTCATTGCCTTTACCACCACCAATTAACCCCAATGTTCAAATTGCTCATGTTGTTTCGCCAGTACAATCCTCGCACGCTAAAAAGATATTAAAAACCAACATTCTGCAACTTGTGCAAGACAAAGGAAAAACAACGGCCTCCCCCTCTAGTCCATCCACTAACTCCTCTAAATCTATGTCTTCCTGCCTCCACCTCAAGGATGAATTCTCCCATGTGATAAGTGAAATATAGCCTCAAAGGTATAACCAACCAAAGGCCACTCAAGAGAAGTCAGTTGAGGACAACAATGAAAATAGGAAATATGCCTCGCAAAGAAGCAACTATGGGTTCTAAATGTTTTTTTTTTATGATTTTCAGTGATGAGGATAGCATTTAATGGTTTACAGTATGTTTTGGACAGCAAGCCTTATTTTTGGATTTTTTTGGATAATGTGAATATATTCTTTTTGGGATATGATATAAATTATGTTTGATATTTAATATTCAGTTTAAGTGATATCTACGGGAGTTACAAGGGTGTTATATGGTCTAAATGAATTTTTTTTTATATGCTTTGCATTTGATGGTAACAAGAAAAAATAATGGGATTCACAAGGGGTCCCACCTATTTAGGCATTATTAATTAAGACCCTTATCTATATATTATTATTATTTATTTCTCCTAAAATAATTTATTAAGTCAATTTGACTTAACTAGAGAAAGTAGTTGAACTACTTCAACTGATTGGGAAAGAATTAAATCTCAATTGGATGAAGAGACAAGGGAGAATAGAAGGAGAGAGAGACAAGACTAAGGTTTTCTCTTTAGTTAAATGAGATAGTTTCATTTTCCATTTATTTTTGAGTTTACTTGAAAGCCTAATCGTCTTGTTGACAACAAGGTCTCATTGTAGACAGCAAGGTTTAGGACTGAATTATACTTTTTATCCTCTTGTTTTAGAGGTGTTGATTCATCCTTGATAGTCTGTGTATTCTTGTCTCTTTGTGAATTAATTTTCATGGATGATAAAGAATATCTTGCAGATTCAAAATGGCAACAGTTTGTGGCAAGCTAATCTAGATCATTGATTTCAGTTTTATCTTTCTGTAGAGTCTTTTTGTATGGTACCCATCACAGATATCTAAATTTGACTTTGGTCCATACCCTCGCAGGGGTTTGTACTGAGAAATACACTTTCGGTATCTCAGAATGAAATAAAATCAGATTGTTGTTCTGTCTCATACATGTGTTTTCATGACTTGGTTATTTTTTTTCTTTTGGTCTCCATGTTTACTTTATTGTAAAATATGTATACATTAAAGTAGCTTTGTATAAATTTTATTTTACATTGCAACATATCCAAATTATAAAATAATCCTTAATCCTTGTAATTAATACTCGTGGATTGAGTGAATATTTTTGAGGCTATAAATCTCGGGTGACATTCCCAAATATCTTGTCCTAGCCAAGCAAGATCTGAAAATGATTGAGTAAGGAGTTCTATACATTTTCCTCAAAATTTATTTGGTGACCATACTGGGGAGATATTCCATATCTCTCTTGTTAATTGTATTCACGATTATCTTTGAATCTTCATGATTTTTTTTTCATATGCTCTTTCACTGATTTTTCTCATCACAGTACCTTCTACAACACAACCTAATATTGAACATGGTCTTAAGGACCAAACTAGCATTTCCTTAACTTTATTCAATACCATTATAGAAACTGCTAGTGCCCGAGCCGAACTTGAACACTCTTGGGAAGTAGTGGAACAAGATATAAGTATCCATGAATGTTGGGAAGCCAAGAAAAGGTAGCCTAGAAATCAGCAGTAACCTCCCTTTTTCTAAGTCTTTGCTTTTCATTTGCATGTCCTCGAATCCTCTCATTTCTAGAAGAAGAAGAGGATTGTCCTCTGAAGCTATTCCTAGCATTGAAATAGGAAGGAGGAAATCCATTTGGTTGACCCAAGAAATCACTCTAAAGAGGACTTTGTCTGACTCTGCCAGTTCGCCTTTTTCTCCCTTACCCATCACTCCCAAAATGGCATCCGCAGGTGGTGCTAGTGGTGTTGGAGGTGCTTCATCATCCCAAACTTTAGCCTCATCTAAAATTGGTATTTTATATAGCCATCAAGATCATATCCAATCTACTACCAACCCTACTAAAGTTATAACAAAATACGAGCTTTTTCAGTTTGAGGAAGATGCTACGACCACCCTGTTAGAATATAGAAGATATTGTGCTCATTTTAGACGATACCCTCATCACCCAACCATAGGCCGAAGCCACCCTCCGAGCACTTTAACCATGACTGAGAATTACTCTAAAAGCAAACCCTAGGCTAGATAGCCAAACAAAGGGTAGTGCACCCTTCCCCAAGGATAGCGCATCACAAAAAGTTGATCAGATAGTCCAAACCCTAGCCAAGAGATAGTCCAAGCCAACACTGAAACTGCTAGCACCAGCAGTTGCACCTGCAGATCTCCTCCACACATGTGCACCAAACTGGGAACTGCAGTGCGCACCAAACTGGGAACTGCAATTCTGAGATGTTGTCAAATGAGAACTGGCGCCCTGTATTTATACCGGTTATGCCAGATTTGTTGGGGCCGACTTCTCCTTCTGGATATGTGTATGTTCAGTATATTATTATTATTTATGGTCGACTTCTTCTCTTGGAGGCTAATAACCTAATATAAATTATCTTCTTGAGCCGACAAGACTTCTAGGGTTATTAGCCAACTCGATGGGGTTTCTCTTGCTACGGAGTCTTCTATTCTCATCAGGTTCACACATGGAAGTAAATACCTCCATGACTACCATAATATTAACACTCCTCCTAGCTAGGGAGGTATTCTGAGTAATGGACTTGAGCACAAAAACATACCATTTGCAGAGTAGCACATCAATATAGTCGTCTAGATTATTTCATGACTAGATCCTTAGGCATCACCATCACCATCAGTTGCATCATCTCTGAGAAACCATACTTCATCTTAGTAATTAGACATGATGTTGGATGATCACTCACACAATGAAAGTGATACAAGAGTCATTCTTATAATCTAGAGGATTAAATTCTCTGAACCAATTTCCGCCTAGAAAATCTTTGTTCATCATTTTGTTTGGATGGTGATTATTTTCCAATAAGCTGTTGATAGTATTCAAAGTGAATAGAACAAAATAGAACACAACCCCGTGTCTATCCATAGTGATACATAACTACAATCCAGTTTTCACCACACCCATTAACACACAAGTACTTGATGTAATGTATGGTTAGAAGCAGTTGTATATTCACCAAAGTAGTCCTCATCTACTATCATACAATCTTCATAACAAATTTATCGATAGCAACTGCATAGAAACAAATGTTATGATAATATAGCTGATTTTTTTGAATGATGTTTCACTCACATGCAATGAATGCAGAAGGAAGGAATATGTGCATCACCATAGTAGTCTTCATCTACTGTTATATGATCTTCATAACAAACATACGTGTGTCTGCATAGAAACAATGTTATGATATAGATTGATTATAAAGGCCAATCTTTCTCTCACATCGTGAGCTCACGAAAGAATGTATGCCTCCATGAGCAGTGGAACATATCCCACCACGGTAGTATATCTCTGTCAAAGGCAATTAGTCTCCATAACAATCATTTGATGCCATCATGCACAGAAAATATTGTTAAAATAAAGGCAGATCATTTGGGCCAATCTTTCATTCCGTTTGTGAGATTTGAAAGAATATACGCCCTCATCGATGATGGACTATCTTCCTATTCTTCTCAAACAGGGAAGAAGGATTGTTTCTGATTTCCTAACCTGGACCATTTCCCCACCCAAGGCCATTCTTCCTACACTAATCAAAGTGCACCTAGGACATAATGTATAAACCCTAAAGGAGTGTTTGAGTCCTAGACCATTTCCACTCCACCACACAGGCCATTCCTCCTACACTAATCCAAAGTGCAGCCCTAGAGAATGTATAAACCCTAAGGAATATGTGAGTCTGGACCATTCCCCTGCAGGCCATTCCTCCTACACTAATCAAAGTGCATGCAAGAATGTATAACCCCTAAGGAGATACGTCACGATTGTTGACCTAGACCATTCCCCCACACAGGCCACATTCCTCACTAATCAAAGTGCCACAGGAAGAATGTGTAAACCCTAAGGAATAGTAATGGAGACCATTTCATCTACATTAACACAGAGGAAAAGGCATTGTCATCTTCAAAATGGACGTTCCTCATGGCCAACCACAATGAAATCTCGATTAATACATGGCGGGCAGGAGTCTTCTTGAGTAACCCTCAAGAGAGGAATTCCCTAACCACTCCCCATGTTAACCACAATGGGAATTGGTGTCCTGTGATACATCTGACCAATCCAGCCTACTTCCCATGTTAACCACAATGGAAAGTGATTGTCGCGTCAATCTCAATCCACTTTCCGAGCAGAGCTTGTTGTCCAAAATGGACTATTTTTTTCAATTTTTAAAGATAATGAATGTTTTCAATAATGTTTCAGAGTGCTCCCTCCTAACTTGGAGAGTCATTTTCTTCCTTTTCAATAAGAAGGAATTTGTTACCACGAGCTCCATCTCTTGAATGCATAGAGCTTCTTTCATCTTGGATAGAAGCTTTACCAAGATATGCAGCTTATCTGCTCATCTATGGAGATATGTGTATTGGAGAATCATTTTCTCCTTTAAGACTTCATCATGGATGGTATAATGCTTGTTTCGAATTGTACTTTAATGCGGAACAACATGAAAGCTTCATGTAGATCTAAACAATAGAGTATATCATAGTTGGAAAATGGAACATATCCATGTGGTACTTCTACTGTCATCATGAGATCTGATCTACTAAGTATCATCTTGATGTTATAGAGAATATTCACCATGCTTATGATGTGCCTTTGGAGGTTCTCCACCAAGTTATCTTCTTCTATCTCTGGCGTCTGATCTCTTTCACGGTATGCCTCAAAGTCTTGAGATTTCTCTTCTTCGCTCTTTATTCAATTTCTCTGGAGAGACATTCTTTGCATTCATCTAATGTAAGTGCGACTCATGGATGTCGCAGGTGATATAATGATTTATGTAGAGATAAGTATGGTTTACTAGAACAAGTAATCATCATAGTATTCCCCTCCATCTAGGAGAATCTCTTTGGTTCCTGAATCTCGCCAATGCTCATTCATAAGTCTTCCATTTGTTTCTTTCATCACGACTTCGGTTCTTCTGCTTGACTGCTTTTTGAGTGAGTTCATATTGGGTTGGTAATCTTGTGATTCTTGATACAACTGGTTACGGTTTATCTTTCTTTCTGGGATCCTCATGTTTTCTTTAGCTCTTGGGTCCATGGAGTTTCTTATAGATTCATGCCCTATAGATTTCACTTCTTCTTTTCATCATAGGATCGGATCTGGATGGACAGCAGAATACTTTAAGGCTTCTTTTGAAGAGGTCTTCTTCTACAATTGAACTATTACGTGTTATCTTTTATGGCTTCTACCATGGATACATAGTTCATCATCTTCAATGGAGTCCTTAGGATTAGCTCCTCCTAATCCTTAGCTAATATCAAGAGTGCATATAATGACTCCCTCCATCCTTGGAGTCCATGCTTCCATATGCATCCTTGTCTGCCAATATATAATTGGCTCTCTTGTCCTACAGAGTCCACGCTTCCATCACGCATCCTTATTATCTTCTACAAAGCATATAAGTCTTTTTCCAATTTCCTCTCGATTCTTGACTTCTTTCATCTTTGCTTCTTCTTCGTCTCTTCATGATTGATTAAGTCTTATCTTGCAATATCTTCCATGATTTGTATTTCATCCTTTCATGTGTATTATCTAATGATATCCATTCTTATCTTGTTGTTCTTCCATAGAGTATAATTCTTCTTAAGACATTATCTTCCAGAGATAGATATACAAGATAATAATACAGATGATGCAAACAAAGATATGTACCAAAAGAAATAAGAAGAGTTTTGTTACCTTTTTAGAAGAAGAAGTCTCTTCCATCTGTAGTTCTTTGTAGGTTCCTTTTCTTGACATCCAGTTCTTCATGTTTCTCCTTCCTTTTCTTTAGCTTGGGACATTGGTTCTTGTAGTGGCCATATTTTTTTGACAGTTGAAGCATTGTGCTTTTGAAATGTCTTTCTGATTTGGCTTCCTCCTTGAACCAGCTTCCTTTTGTTCATGAGTTATTGAATCTTGTTGTGAAGACAGTCGTTGTACTTCTTGGGGTTTTCTCTTTTGTATTGATCCTTGATTCTTCTTGAGCGCAGCAAGTCAAAGTTCTTCAAATGTCAGGGTACTCCTTCCTTCTAATGGTCATGCGGAAAATGCATCCCATGTCTTGGGAAGACCATTGATGCCTTTCGCAATTCCTTCTCAAGTGATTTCTTGATAGCTTGTAGTTGAAGATCTCTTAGCTGGGAGATTCTCACAAAGTATAATTTTATGTTGTCATCATCATTTCAATATAAACATCATGGAGCTCATTCTTCATACTTGTTACTTGTCCAATGTTTATGAATGAGAAAAGATTTGTTAGGACATCATACATATTCTTGGATGAATCAAGATGGGAGATAAACAGAATCATGTGGTATTTTATGGAATCCACCATGATACTCATGGCATTGATAATGTCAACATCTTTTGAACTTCTCCATAGTTCCAACGTTTTGCAGTTCCTTCTCTTTTCCTTCTTCAAACTCAGCTACGATCTTTCCTTTCACGATATCAGGCACTTTATTCTTGGCAAGGATGAAACAATCATGTCTTTGAGTCTAATTAGAGCTCCATCAACTTTCTCAAACTTCATAGAGTTAGTCATGGCTTGCGGCAGTGAAACCCTAGATTTGACCGGGGTGTCCAAACTTCCGTCTTGTCTTTAGAGTGTCGGAAGTGGGCTGAACTAAGTGCGATCTATCACGGAGAAATTAGATCAATCCATTCCTTAAGGTACCTCAACAAAGAGTTTAGGGTTTCTGCTCTGCTAAGTAACCTAGCGGCCAGTCAATCTTAGTTGCTTCTACTATAGATAACCTAGTGGTAGTTCCTCACTGAGCTCAATATCTAGCGGTTATGTTTCCTTCCAGTGATTTTAGGCTGAATGAAGGAGGTGTGGGCCCATAACCTGTTAGAATGTAGAATATTGTCCTTGTTTACCATTGATGATACCCTCATCTCCCAACCATAGGCCAAAGACTCCCTCCGAGCACCTTAACCATGATGAGGGTACTCTGGAAGAAAACCTAGGCTAGATAGCCAAACAAAGGTGAGTGCACCTTTCCCCAAGGATAAGCGCATCACAAAAGATTATCCCAGGATAGTCAGAGCCTAAGCTAAAGGATAGTCCAAGAAGCCAACACTGGCTAGTAGCGGCGGTACTTTCGACTCTCTCCTGCGATGCTTTCGACTAGGAACTGATGCGCGCAAACTGAAGCTGCAATTACAGATGTTGTCAAATGAAATGGCTACTGTGGTTTATCTACAGGTTTCTACCGGACTTATTTGGGGTGGCTTATCCCATACGGATTATGTGTTTATTCATTATATTGGCCATTGTTGCTGTGGAGCTTCTTCTCTTGGAAACAATAACCTAATATAAATTATCTTCTTGGTAAACCTTCTCTTGGAGGCTAATAACCTAATATAAATTATCTTCTTGAGCCGACAAGACTTCTAGGGTTATTAGCCAACTCATTAGGGTTTTCTCTTGCTTTTTGGAGTCTTCTATTCTCGTCAGGTTCACACATGGAGGTAAATACCTTCCGCAGCTACCATAATATTAACACACCCCATGGCATGTATCTTCTCCCTTGAATCTAGCACCCTCTACTCGCTTGTTACCCAAGTTTAAGGAGCATCTTCCTAGGTTCTCGAGAAATAACATTGTCTCTACAAATGAACATCTAGTGGAATTTTCTAATGCTTTTCATATTATCGGAGCTAACTATAATGATACATGCATGCACTTATTTGTCAACTCCCTTGAAGGGAAAGAAGCAGTTAATTTCTTTGATCTCCCTCCAAAGATCCTTTCCACTTGGGAAGAGTTGGTTTATTGGTTCAAGTCCACTTATGGACAATCTAAGAGCCCGGCTGAACAGTTAAGGGAATATAACAATATTTCTTACAAATATGGTGAAACTATCAAGTCCTTTAACCTTTGCTTCACTAAACTGTACAATCAAATCCATGAACTAATCCACCCCAAAAACCAAGCCGCCTTCATGCATTACTATAATTCGCTTCCCTCTCCTTATCATCATAGGCTCAAAGAAAAGCCTATTGAAAATCTTGGCTCCACTCTCCACACTTTCTTGGAGTATGAAGAGAAACTTGAAATAACAGGTCTCCCTAAAGGAGACTCGGCCAAACAAACAGATATGTATTCCCTCTTACAACTTGTACAAGATCTGAATGATCGAATGATAGCCTATGAACAAAAAGGGAATTTTCCCTCAATTACTCTTGGGGCATCATATTCTTCCTCGATGCCTTTTAGGAATACCAATGAAAACAACATTCAACCCAAAGCCATCATGTCTCACAATTGGTGTAACTTCCATGAAGAAAATCACGAAGAAAGTACTTGTGAGATTAAGAAGAGTGCTAGAGATAAAATATTTGGCAAGAAGCCTAAAACCACCATTGATGTTCTAGACTGGGAAGAACCGGAAGATATCATGATTATAAATACTAGGAACAAAACTTATGCTCCTAAAGGAAAATACGACCCTCCTCGTGCTTCTTCCACTCCAGCCTCATCTTCACAAGGTACTAATGTACAAGTTTTCAAAGTTCCTGAGAGTCAAGGAGTTCCTTTCCTTATTCCCCCTTCCAAGTATAACATTATTAACCAATTGGCTAACATAAAGGATGATGCTACTCTTTTGGAGATGGTTGTCATCCCTGAACAACAAAATCATCTCAATAATTTTATGGAAGGAAAAGCTTCCACCATAACCAATCTTTCTGAAGAGGAAAAAGAAGTGGATTCCACTGTAAATAAAACAGGGGTAAATAATTTTAGACACCCTGTAAAAAACCCTCCATTTTTCATTTCTGTAAAAATTATGGACAAGATAGCCCATTGTTGCCTAATTGATGTCGGTTTGGTTCCAAGTGTAATGATAAAAATCATTATGGAAGAGATAGTCTTATCATGTACCAATGAAAATTCGAGAAGCATGCTCTCCTACAACAGTCTGCAACAATCAACAATAGGTGAAATAAAAGATGTGGCATTAGTTATATGTGCACATCCCAAGATAAGGATAGCCCTTAGCATCCAAGTAAATGACATGTTGGTAAGCAACTATTCTATCATCCTAGGAAGAGACTGGAAATCCCTAACAGGTGGATATCTTTCGCTTGATGGGACACACTTATCCATTCCCCGGAATGGAAAGAATATCACAGTCCTAAGAGAAGGAAGAATTTCACAATACATAGAGAGTATTCCTCAACCGAATGTAAATTATCTTGAGGAAGAATTAGGGGTATACTTTATATTTGTTGATGACTGTGACACAACTTTAGAACAAATTGATTTAGAAGACGGTATGTGGCACATGCATTTTGATGGCTCATGCTCAAACGAAGGTAATGGAGCTGGCATTATCTTGTACTCACCTATAGGTAAAATCCAAAACTTTTCTTATAGGTTAGATTTTTCTTGCACAAACAATGTCACTGAATTTGAATCCTTACTGCTAGGCATCAAAAATGCTTATAACCTTGGTTGCAGCCACCTTAAAAAAAAAAATTATTCTGAACTTGTTGTAAACCTTGTCTGTAAAATCTACTCTCCTAGCAATAAGTTGATGAAACGTTATACCCAATATGGTTGGGAACTTATCTCGAATATGATATCATTTAACATCACTCATGTTAAGAGGGAACTTAATTAAATGGCCGATAGGTTAGTTGTATTTGTAGCATCCCCTACTCGGCAACTTCTACCTCAAAGGCCTGATTGTACTTTTCAATCTTTATATTGTCCTCACATTCCAAATAATGTAGAATCATGGCAAGTTTTCCCTAATGATGAAGGCATCTATGATTTCATACAAAATGATCTGTTTAAGCCTAAGGAAATCATATCTATGGAAGATGACAAATTTCCAAAGGGCTTGACTCCTCTTGAGAGTTCATTTTCATCGAGTGATGTGAGAAACAAAGAAACATGTAAGGAAGAGGAGTCAAAAAGGAAAGTGGTTGATACCATTTCCTTGAACCTTGGGACCTCTAAATCTCCAAAGATGGTTAAAATAGGTGCCCAATGTTCCAACGAAGAAACGATGAAATTAGTAGAACTATTACATTAATTTCAAGATGTTTTTTCTTGGTCAAACTAGGATCTTTGTGGTTTTGATCTTGCTCTCATACAGCATGTCATTCCTATCAAGGAAGGGATAAAACCAGTTAGGAAAAAACATAGACCCATTAACCCCACACTTGAAGCTACTATTCGGAAGGAGTTGGAAAAACTTTTGAAGACTAGTATAATCTTTCCAATTAAGTGTTATGAGTGGGTTTCCAATTTGGTTCATGTTCAGAAAACAACTGGTCAAATCTGATTGTGCATAGACTTTCGTGCATTGAATAGAGCCAGCGTAAAATACCATTTTCCTATCCCTAATATGGAAATGATTTTGCAACAAGTTGCAGGGTCACAAATGATGTCCTTACTTGATGGCTTCTCCTGTTATAATAAGATTAAAGTAAAGAGCACTGACAGATACAAAACCACTTTTACTACACGTTGGGGTGCATTTTATTATGAACGCATGTCTTTTGGCTTGTCTAATGCAGGTGCCACTTTCCAGAGAGCTATGAAAATAGATTTTGATGATATGATCGGTACGATTATCCAAGTTTATCTTGATGACTTGATTGTTTATTCAAAGAACCGATTAGAGCATTTTGGTCATATTAGAAAAGTTCTCATGCGATGCAGAAAGTTCGGCATTTCTTTAAATCCTTCTAAATCTATTTTTGGCATTATCAAGGGAAATATCCTTGGGAATATCGTCTCTGACTCAGGAATAAGCATAGATCCCGAAAGGATTGTTGCTATCCTGAACCTTCCTATCCCCACTTCCAAAAAGGAGGTTCAAGCCTTTATGGGCATTATCAACTTTGTCCGTGATTTGTTTTTGATTTTTCTTTAATGGTCAAACCAATTCATAATATTCTAAAGCAAGATCACTCATTTTCTTGGACTGAGTTGAAAATTCTTTCGTAAGGATTAATAAGGAAATAAATTCCGCACCGGTTTTGGCGAAACTGGACTTTGAGAAAGATTTTATCATATACACTAATGCCACTAAGGAAGCAGTTTTTGTTATTCTCTTACAATGTGATGACCAAAATAATGAAAAACCTATAGCTTACATGGGCCAAATTTTATCAGATGATGAATTTAAATACTCTTATATTGAGAAACATGCATTTTCTCGTGTTAAAGCTATAGAGAAATTTTTCCACTTTATCCTAGGCAAGCACACGTAGGTAAAAGTCCCTTTGCCTACTGTCAAGTTTTTGCTTTCACAAACTTATATTTCAGGGAAGCTAACACATTGGCTTGCAAAAATCCAAGAGCATGATTTAACCATCATGACTTCGAAAACAATTAATGGATGAGACTTAGCCATTCACTTAGCTCAACATGCTAAAGCAAGTGAAGAAATTGACGATTAAGATAATCCTCTTTCAGCACTGTTTTATATTGAGAGTCAAACCATTTCCATAGTTGAACATCCCTGGTATAAAAATCTGGTGTATTACTTGCAATATCATAAATTCCCAGATGACTTAGATACTCATCAAAGGATAAGGCTTCATCTTGAGAATTCCAGGTATATTATTTTGTGAGACTTTTTGTTCAGGAGGTTTGTTGATGGTATATTACTTCGATGTGTGAATAATGAGGAGGCATAGAAATTGTTACAGGAAACTCATGGATCTTCAGATTCTGTTATTCACGTTGGTGGCCACTTTTCTGCTAAATCCATTGCTTTTAAAATCATCAGAAAAGGTTATTATTGGCATTCAATCTTTCTATATTCTTATAAATTCACAAGGTCTTGTGACAAGTGCCAAAAATTCACTGAGAAAGAACGTCTTTCTGCTATGCCTTTGCAACTTGTCCTCCCTGATTTTCCTTTTTCTAAATGGGGTCTGGAATTTATTGGTCATATTAATCCTCTGTCTTCAGCAAGGCAAGTTTTTATCTTGATAGCCACAGATTATTTCACTAAGTGGACTAAAGTTGTCCCTCTTAGACACTCATAGGACGAACATGTAATTTCTTTCTTGGAAACTAATATCTTCTCCAGATTTTGAATTCCTTTAGAGATTATTACAGACAATGGTCTTGCTTTCATTTCCACTAAATTGACTCAATTTTTAGCAAAATTGGGCGTCAAACATTTCACCTAATCATCTTATTACCCTCAAGGAAATGGGAAAGTCGAGTCGTTCGACACTCCGAGCGCTAGTTGTGCCAAGGTTCGGTTGTTTGCCTCATCGATTCGAATCAACAAAAAAATCTGGTTAGGATCATAAAGAGGCTCATTGAAGATAAGTCTCATCAATGGAACACCCTCCTCACTTACGCCCTTTAGGCAGATCACACTACCACCAAGGTAAGCACAGGTTGCACTCCCTTTCATCTTGTCTATAGTCAAGAAGACATTACTGATTTGGAACTTTCTTCTCTACAGTTGATGCTACAGATCGAAGAATTAAATTCTTCCAATGTCTCTCAAAGGATAAATGCACTATTATCCTTAGAAGAACAAAGAATGTTTGCCTTGGAAAACATAAAGAGAAAACAAAAAACCGTGAAGAAATATTTCAACAAACGCACAAAAGCTGTCAAATTTAAAGTTAGTGAGAAAGTATTGCTTTGGGACTCAGCCCATGCTGACAGAGGAAGGCATTCAAAGTTTCATAAATTATGGCTAGGTCCTTTCAAAATCGTTTTTGTCCTAGGCGCAAATTCGTATATTCTAAAAGACTTGGAAGAGCGATTATTTTCCTATAGTACCAACAAGTCCCACTTGAAAAATTATGTGGAACTAGCTTGAATGATAAACATTGCATGGAAGTCACTACTATATATAATTTTTTGTTTCATCGTTTTGTTTTTCTTTGTTTAATTGGTTGTTCATTTTCTGTTGTTTCATTTCTTTTTTTTGTTTTTTTTGTTTTTTTAATTTCTGTTGTTTTCCTTTTGTTTATCATAAATAATTTTTGTGTCAGTTTCTCCACCACGATTCCATTCTGTAAGTATTGTTGATCAGTAACAATTAAGTTACACAACTATCATGATGTCCTCCTTGTAGACATCATTGAAATTGTTTTTTGCTTTCAGTACTATTATTAGATAGATGATTTGATTTTCATCCCTACTTTCTGCTATCCCTTTCTTCCCTCCATCCTGAGATTCAAAAGAGCATACCATAAAAATTTCTCCTTGAAACAAGAAACACTTTTACTGTGATCGATTGAATGTTATGCATACAAGACCAAACCCCCTCATACATACCACTTTTCATGAGTTATTCCCAAAATCCCATATCATTATTTCCCTTAAACCACCTCTCTCACCCTGTTGCATAATCATTCTGGTAAATGATTCCTTGATCTATGATTCATCGATCTACGAAACCAGACATTCTGAGTTCTTAATCTGTTGGAAATATATTTCCCTGTGGAGTCTCCAGTTTATTGAAGCTTAAAAGCGCAACATTGGATACCATGCTCGCAAATGATTTCCAAGATTTATTACTTAATTATATTAATAATATACTAGTAGGTGGGACCCCTTGTTTGACTTACGGCACTATGACGGAGAAGCGACACTTATATTTTGTTTGCCTATGTGTTGGTTGTGACACAGATTCTATATCTTATTAACTTCAAATCATGGTTAAAATGCTTATGATAAGAAATTATGTGCAAGATGGTTAAAACAAGAAAGAATGTGGTCTTGATTACCTCTCGCAAAATGTGATATGCTACTTTAATGGGTGAAGGAGTAACACTCCAATTTTATTTTGATTTTATATGGACTATATTGTATATGGGTGACCACCCAAAATCTTGCTACAATTTTGTTGTGCATTGTTTTGATGGAAATATTAGTTGTATTCCTAGAAAATAATCATATGTTAACTGGGATGGTGGCAAAGGTTGGCACATTTTTAAATTGGAGCGTATGAAAACTTTGAGATAATGGGTTTGCATTAATAAATGGGGATGCTAATGGAATGTGAGTTGTATAGTGCACTTGGATCGTACTAGCCATGAATGAATGCCAAGGGAGAAGCAATGTGTAGTAAATGCACGTCACTCTTACTCACCTCGAGCCCGCCACCCTAGTCATTTTCATTGTGCTCTGTTAGTTTTTTTTGCTTCACCTTGCTCGGTCATGGAGGAGGTATACAACCTGGTCATTTCTCCATCCATGAACTTCACTCTTCTCTTAAATCAAGTTTTGTATCTTGTTGCTCGTGGTCTGTTTATTTCTCAAGCTGTCACGATGTTTTCAAACTGTGTGTTGGTTGTTGAAAACTTTGGTCTCTTGTGGTGGTTGTTCTGAGACTATTGGATTTTTAAAAAAGAAAGGTTGTGGGTGTATTTGTTGTGTGTCATTGTTCGCAATTTTGTCTTAGAAAAGGAGTGTTGTTGGGCATGCCATGCCTTTGGTTATTCATTTTGGTTTTCCTCCATGTTTGAAAAAAGGTTTTCCCTGCCTTACCTTTGGGTTTTTGTGAACACTCTTCCTTTCCAATACACATGTGCTATAACCTCGACTCTGTGACTATTAATGTGAGGCACATGTGCAATAAACCTTATGTGTTTTGTACCGGCTAAACCCTCAAGTTTTTTATCTCGCTCCCTTCTTCCACTTACTATCACTATTATACATCGAACCCTATGCACTATTGTAAAAATGTTGCTTACCCAGAATGTGATGGGAGTATTGTTCTTTCTCTTTTACTTGGGAACGGGTTTAATTGGTCACTTGCTTGGAAATTATGGAAGAAGTGTTGCACTCACCTATTCATTGTGTTGAAATATTGTAACTGTAAAGAGTATTCTATTTATTATTGAGTCATTATTCATTAGATCAATACCCTTTTGTGGATTGATCATGTCGAGAATTATAATTGACCAAATCCCCTTTTGCGGATTGGTCAAACCCTAATTGTATTATGCAAATTAAGAAGTCGGACCCTAGGCCTAATTAAAGTGGTTTTAACCACTAATCAGACAAGTTGGCCCTGCCCAGTGAAGAGACACCTTTCCATCACCTTCCAACTAGTATAAATAAAGGAGGCTAGCACCTCATTATCTCACTCACTCATTTGCTCATCAAGTGTGCAAGTTTGGTAGCTGCAGTTAGGAGAAGAAGGAAGAGACAGGTGCATTGCTCAGTGTTGGATATTCTCTAGTGTTTTGGTTTATTGTCTTGGCATTGTATTGGCTATCTATATTAAGGAATTTTTTGTTAGGTTTTCTCCCCCATGAGGGTTTCCTAAGATAAATGTTGTGTATCTTGTGATTGTGTTTCTCTCAGTGATCCTACCTATGCTATTGTTATATAATAAATTGAAAAGAAACCTAATAATAGCTTCAAATGTAACATGGTATCAGAGTTAACTTGAAGAGAGCACCTTTCACTTGATAAGCAAAAATGTCATTATTGTTGTACAAGAAAATTAGGGCTTTTGTTGGAGATAAATGTTTTCCTAAAAACCATCTAGAAAAGTGTGCCCTACCCTAGTGAACCTTTTGGAATATTGAGCACACCTTTTCAGTGGACAGAGCCTCCAGAAAGGCAAACCCTAGTTTTTGATTGGTACCAAAAAACTAGAAGTACCAGAAAACAAGAAAAACCAGAACCAGTACCAGAAGTACCAACCCATATTTTCACAAGCTCAGTTTCAAGGGGTAAAATTTGTATTTTCAGAAATCTGACTACACCAGCTTACTCGCCTCAGCTCAGTGCATCTAGCCTCTAGATCGGAATTTCAAAATTTGAAGTTTGACAAATTAGGGTTTTCTCATAAAACCCTTAGTTATAGTTAAAGTACCATTTCCAGTATAATTTGCAGTTACAGTTGCAATTCTAGTCACAGTAAAATATTTTGTAAAGTGTTGGCCAACCTTAAAGTTGAAACACCTCTGAATTTTTGAAGGTTTGTTACCTGTCATTGCTGCTATCGGATGGTACCACCACCCGTCGATACTATAAGAGGTATGTACTTACATATGTTTCAACTATATTATTCTAAGGGGTACTTGCAGGATAAATGATCTCCTATCATAGATCCAGAAGGATCTTAGATCCAACATACTTAGAAGACTAATGCAACCCAGGTTTGATTATTTTGATATGAATCTATTTGTTGTGACATTATTTTGATATAGGTTGCATGTTGAATCTATGACCATCATACTAACCTTTGATCAAAATTAAATTCAAGGTATTAGATTGATTAAATTTGAGATCATAGAGTTTATTCTCTAACCCAGCTTTCTGTCAATATAACATATTGTTTTAGTACAGAAGATAGGTTAAAGAAAGAACTTGTCACTTTGAGTGAAGGAGACTTTAAAGAAAAGAAACAAACTCATTCTTGAGGACAAAAATCCAGGTTCCAGGTTTGATTGATTAAGTTGATAAGATTCAAAACTTGCACATGTCAAGAAAACACTATATTTTATATAAGCGATCTTTGAAAAGTTTTATAATTGGTAGCATATGAGCATATTGAGATAAATGCTTATTATAATCATTTACTAGATACAACTAACATCTCCTCTAGGAGAAACCTCTTGTGTTGGTTCCAGGATACCATGGAGGAATTCTTGATCACAACACTAGAAGAGTGTTGATCTCATTTCATGTTGTATTTCTTACTTTTGATCTTTGTTTCAGGAAGGTCACAAGCGATAGTTCTAAAGGAGCTATTGTGACGATTATTCATGCTATTATTTTATTTACCATTATCAAAAGAGTAT
Organism: Picea sitchensis; assembly: GCA_010110895.2. NCBI lineage: Eukaryota > Viridiplantae > Streptophyta > Pinopsida > Pinales > Pinaceae > Picea > Picea sitchensis. The sequence continues at coordinate 19,255 of SNQJ01S0048258.1, read as the reverse complement.
TGTTCTTGCTTGTTGTTTTGTTGACCTTGTTTCAGGTCATAGGTGATAACCCTAAGGAATTTATAGTGAAGGTTTCATAAGGAAATAGATTAGATGAGACATGAAGTAGACTATGTACATGACCATATACACTCATGTACCAAAGAAGATGAAGAAGAAGCTATCTTTTGAGATCCAGAGTATCTCATATGGAGATTGATTGTAAGGAGAAAAAGTCTCCAAAGATGAACGAACATTAGAATAAGAACTCACAGTAGACTTGGTTAAAGGATAATGAAGCCACCTTGACAGTAAGCAGAACTCGTTTGAAGTCTAACTCAGACTTTCATATTTAGACTTGGTATTCAACACTAAGTATACCCTATAAGAGATGATGAAGTCCTTGTAGACTCAGAAGAAATCAAGAGTAAGCCTGATCTCAGAAAGGATCATATGAAGAGACAACTTCCAGGACTATGAGACAGATGCCATGAGAAAACTAGATTGTAACTTCAGGGACTCCTAGGAGATATGAAATCTCCTAGAAGATTCCCTTGTTTCAGTGACAGAGAAGGAAGCCAGTTAGAAAGACTAGGATATGGATTTTTCATGAGACTAGAAGAAAAGTCACTATTGACTTCCAAGATTGATCTAACAGATCAAGCATGTTGTAGATGTACAAAGCATGATGTGTGTCCATAGGATTCTCCCAACAAGAGGAAGAAGACTATGACTAGACACTTACTCTAGTAATTGAATAAATAATTCTAGTATTCATGAAGAAAACCAGAACAACCATGATTCATATATAGTATGAGATGCAGGGGGAGAAATCCCCATATTTAAAATTGAGTGGAAATTGGTGCAGTACATTAGTTGGGTCATGGAGACATGACTACAAAGAAATATAGAGTTACCTCCATGAAATAAGAAGATCTACCTTCAGTATTAGTTATTGAGCCACTCTCGGTTTCAGATGAAGTTGTTGTCGTGATGAAGTAGAGGAGGTACTCTCAGATTTCAGCAGTCACGGTGAGACTGGAGAAGCCATTCTCAACTTCAAAGGAATTGTAGGTGCAAAGTCCCACTTCCATAGGAACTATACATAGAGAGTAGAGGACATACTCCTAGATAGTGAGACAAATAGTGTTGTGCAGAAAGCACATAGAGATAGAAAATGATTGTGCAGATTGAGTTGCAGTTGAGCAAGTGTACCAGATTGGTACAAAGTGATGTGAAAATTTGATTTGAAGTTGAAGACAGAAAGAATCATGTCTGCAAATTGAAGCAAACTCCAAGATCTTGGTGTGATAGGATTGATAGTTTTCTGAAGAGTTTGGGATTTACCAAGAGTAAAATTGATTCTAACCTTTACTTCAAGGTCATGAATGATGAGCCAGTTATATTATTGCTACTATATGTAGATTATGTATTCTTGACAAGATGAAGAAAAAATCATCACAGATTGCAGAAGAAGCTCGCTACATATTTTGATGGAAGACCTAATGCATTATCTCTTAGGTCTTGAAGTTTGTCAAAACTGAGAGAAGATATTCCTTAACTAAGGAAAGTATGCAATTGAAATAATGAAGAGGTTTGACATGTTGGAATGTAAATCCATGTACACACCCATGGAAACGAAGTTGAAGCTCCTAGTAGATACCTCATCAGAATTGGTTGATGCCACTCTGTACAGACAGATTATTATTGGTTCGTTGATGTATCTTACGAATACCAGACCGGATATATGTTTTGTTGTGAACACCTTTGATACAGTATCCGGTAGAACCTAGGCGTGTTCACCTTGATGATGCAAAACATGTGATGATATACCTTAAGGGTATGTGCGGTTTTGGTCTCTGTTATACTAGAGATAATGACTTCAGACTGAGTGGTTATACCGATTCATATTGGGCTGGAAGTGTCTCTGACAGAAATAACACCTCAGGATGTTGTTTCAGTCTGGGGTCAACCATGATCTCATGGAAAAGTAGGAAGCAATCAAGTATTTCTCTCAGCACGAAAAAAGTGGAATATATTGCAACATGTTCTTCCAGTTGTGAAACCATATGGCTTCATATGTTATTGACATATCTATTTGATCTGGAGATGGAAGCCACAGTGATCCTATGTGATAACCATAGTTCTATAAATATGATGTGTTCCATGATTATTCGAAGCACATAGATATTCGGTATCACTTCATTTGTGATATGATGCAGAGAGGAGCCATAAAACTCCATTATGTTGGCACGAATGAACAAGTTGTAGATGTGTTGACCAAGCCTATGTCTCATGTAAATTTTGAGCACTCTCAAGACAAACTTGGTGTAGTCCGAAAGGACCTCCCTCGAAAGGGGGAGTAGTGTTGATGACAGCCTTGTGCTGAATATTTCCAGCTTCGTGTAGATGTTGTTGTGATGCCAGCCTTGTGTTGAATATTTCCAGCTTCGTGTTGATGTTGTTGTGATGTCAGCCTTGTGCTAAAGATTTCCAACTTCGTGTTGATGTTGTTGTGATGCCAGCTTTGTGTTGAATATTTCCATCTTTATGATGATGTTGTTGTGATGCCAGTTGTTGACGATTAAAATCGTAACGATGAATTCCACCCGCAAAGTATTGTTAAAGCCCTATTATTTAACTATGCTAATAATATAATACTAGTAGGTGGGACAACCTTGTAGACTAGAGGCGCAAGGATAAACATATCACACATTTTTCTGTTGTTGTTTTGATGCTTCCTACACAGTCCTACATGGTTAAAAATGCAGTCTTGGTTTCATTTTGACATAGTAACAAGTGGATGATGCATTTTATGGAATGCTTCTTGCAATCCAAAGCATTGTTTTGTCATGATGGGCATGTATTTATAGTTCCTATGATTCAACCATGTCACTAATCATTGTGATCGATTACCTAGCCACATATATGCAAGCGATATATTAGTGATAACATAATCAAAACAAAGAAAGAAAACCTATGAAAAAAAATATTAAAGGGAAAGAAGTTATGTTTGAGCTATGATAAAAGGTTATATGCAAATGGAAAAGTAAAGCAATTTTAGTGTTAGTCCTAACTATTATGCTATGGTTGGTTAGTGGGCTATGTGAATTTCATTAGATTTTATTTGGGCGCATATAGCATTGCAATATGTATGATGCCATAGAACTATGGCAAGGGTTAACATGTAAATGATATTAGGTAGTGCACTATGCAAAGGATATCGTCGCAGATTTCAAAAGTTTTGGCATTGAATACATGGTTTAATTGATTGGTGAATGTTTGGATGTCTCATACTTCGAACTGAATAGGCCAGGAGATGGAAGTGACGTGCATTTACTGCACGTCACTCCATACCCCCCCTATTGGCCTTCACCCTAGCATTGTTCCTTCTTGCATTTTCGGTCTGTTGGTTGTGAAGCTCTGCATTTCAGGCTCTTGGAAATAAGAAGGCTCAGCCAACTCGCCTTTTTAAGCGTTTTTCTATAGGTATGATTATTTTTCTCTCCATCCATGAAATTTTCTCTGTTGTATGAACAAATAATGGCTCAGTGATGCTTGCATTCTATGTGTCACTAAGAATTTCGACTATGTAAATGTGTGTTCTATGTCTCTGTGATGACTGTAAAATGTTTTGGATTGCAAGCAAAAGAATTGGGTTTTGTTTAAGTTGTGCATTGACTGGTTGCTCGGTTGGTTCAATATATTGTGATAGGTATTTGTGGATAATAAGTGAATGTGGTACATATCACTCTGTATTGATGGTGGAGGGTTATGTTATGTGTATTACTGTCGTTTATTTCATTTCCTCATAGTTATGATTGTAACCCTTATCGAGTCACATTTGGATGGTCAGTAGTTGTTGTATTATTTCTTCAAACCCCGATTCATGGTCGTTGGCCCATTCTTATTGTCTTTCCATCGAAGTATCCCAAGATCCATTCTTGGGGTGGACATAACATTAATATGTGCCATATGGTTGTAGGATGATACAAGTTATATATTGGTGTTATGATGTATGTGTCCTCACTGGTATTGTTGTCAGGTTGTTCGGCTCTTAAGTAAATGGATAGAGATGTTATATCTTTGTGTGTTCTTTTAATAACTATTATTCTTAAGTTAACTTCGCCTCTCCTCTGCAATCTTTAAATGCACTATGTGCATTGGGTTATTATCTGTCTTCCTTTTCTCTCCTCAGGTGTTAATCATTGGTCTTGTCCAGAACTTGGAGTAATAAGGGGATTGTGTGGCTCGTTGTTGTATATGTTTCAAGGGTATTTTGCCTATGATTGATAAGTCTCAAAACACCTCCATCTATTTGTGTTATGGTTAAAAGATGAATGCACTCTTGTTGTCTTCCTGCATTTAATTGTGATAGACCCAATTGGATTTCCAACTATCTTTGGTCCCTTCAGGAACCTTTTTGGTTGTCAAATATGAGTTTATCAGTGGAATGGTTATGGAGGTTTTTTGTCGAGTCGTTGTCTCATATTTATATGATAAAATTGGTTGAACAATTATAGGCGCTTGCATACAGTCGAGAACTATCTTCTTTCATTTTGGTGTTTTTACTAGCGTGGTCTTGATTGAAACTGGAAACACCTGTTTGTTTTTCTAGGCCCAATCAGGGTTATGGCTAATTTTTAAAATGGTGTATCTGTGTAATTGGTTATGTTCACTTCGTATATATTATTGGATCATCGTACAGATTATAAATGATTTTAAAAGGAAGTTATATCAACAGTGATAAGGCTCAAGTTTTATGTGGACAGTTGTTTTGTTGCAACACCTTGTTGATTGATATGATGAAGACTGTGTGTAATCGGGCATATTTTGGAAGTTTGTTCATATTTGAAAAAAAGGACCTGTGTATATTTTAATTGGGCTTGATTGTGAATTGGTAGATAGTGGATGTTTATTATTATAGTGATGCATTATGGGATAGAGGTCGAGCATATTGTTGTGCTTTTTTTTTATTCTTAAAAAGAAAGAAAAGAAATAGAAGACCAGCGCTTTCTTAAACAGGTATGTTGACTGGAAAGTTTGTTTTGGTTATGAGTTATGGTTGCAAAGACTGTTATGAATTGAGGAATTCTAGGAAATTTAAATGTTGGAACAACAAACAATTTGATAAACAGTAAATGTTGGTGTGGTGTTGGTGTTTTTTGGATTGGTTTTAGTATAGAGTTATGATGATTGATTACTTAACTTGTTTTATGAACAGTATCCATCAAATTCCCTTCCATTCTCTCACTTTTTCGCACATTATGAATCCCCTCACATTCCCATATTCACTTTGCATGCCCTATTCTTAAAATTAAACTATAATTAAATGAAAACTTTGTATTATAGCAGTGGTCAGAAGTGAAAATGAGCTCTCATTTGCCCTTTGCACCCCTCTTGAACCTCCATAAGGAAACCTAATATATGGATGGATGAGATCATCCCATCTCCCATCTAATCAAAGGTTGAGATCTCTCCAAAAGAATATCACTCAAAAACCTTATTTGGGTTAAGTTCCCTAAGTTCACTTTATGTCTCTAATTCACCCACAAAGTGAATTAATAGTCATTTTAGGCATAAATGACAAAATTTCACTTTTGACTTAAAACTCCTAAGTCAAAGTGAAATTAGACATAAAGTACTAGGTGCAAAGTACATAGTACTTCCCACATGTGTTTAGGATATCACAAACACATGGGTAACACCTCCCAAGGTACATAATCTCAACACTCCCTCTTACTGAGGAAGGTGTTCCTCACCAAGCCCACCTTGTCTCTGAAGTAGACATGTTTTCCCCTTGGCAGGGCCTTGGTGAGTATATCTGCAACATGGTCGTCAGTCAATATATAATGCAACTAAACTGTGCCTCTCTGAACCCAATCATGGATGAAGTGATACCTAATATCAATGTGCTTCGACCGGTCATGAAACACTAGATTCTCAGAGAGTTTAGTGAAACTCTGATTATCACAATGTATGATGGTCGGTGGCATCTCTTGACCAAATAATCCAACCAACATCTCACAAATCCAAATGGCCTCCCAACTATCCTGACTATCCGCCATGTACTCTGCCTCAGACGAACTCAAAGAAACTGACTTATGCTTCCGTATGAACTAGGAAACAAGTCCTGACCCCAAACCAAAGCAGCACCCTGAGGTGTTTTTTCTGTCAATAGCACATCATGCCTAGTCTAAGTCTATGTAGCCAACCAAACTAACTCCATCACCTCTGATATAGTCTAGGCCATAATCAACTATCCCAGCAATGTACCTAAAAACATTTTTTCCCCTGTCATGTGAACACTCCTCGGCTCTA
>SNQJ01S0048258.1:0-12659 GCA_010110895.2 Picea sitchensis | reverse complement strand
ACATAGGTCTGCAGTCCTCCATCTAAAATATTCTCAAAATATATGTTTCATACTTCCCCTGCCCGAGAAATATGTGACCCTCCTCCTGCCATACATCCATACCCAGAAAGTAGTGCATCAATCCAATATCACTCATCTCAAACTCTGATGCAAGTCCCAACTTTCACTCAGCTATGAGATCCTTGGCTCCAGTGATGAACAAGTCATCCACATATAAAATGAGAATGAGCATGTCCTCACCTCTATTGATGTAATAGAGGTTAGGATTAGCACCTCTCTTCTTGAAGCCCATCTAAAGAAAGTATGTGTCTATGAGTGAATACCAAGCTTGGGGAGCTTGCTTTAGACCATAAAGTGCCTTTCTCAAAAGACACATGAGTCTCCCTCTCACTCACTTCAAACCCCTATGGTTTCTCAATGTAAACCTCCTCATCTATAAAGCCATTTAGAAATGTGGTCTTCACATCCATCTGGTGAATGATAAAACCCATCTCTACAATTATGGAAATGATACTCCTGATAGAGTTATATCTCACAACTGGTGTGAATGTCTCATCATAATTGGCTCCCTCAATCTGAGAGAAGCCTCGCACCACAAAACGGGCCTTGTATTTCTCTATGCTACCATCTGTAGCATACTTGGTTTTGTACAACCACATGGAAGTCACATATGACTTCCCCACTAGCCTCGGAACCACCTCCCAAACATCATTGCACACAATGGAGTCATACTCCTCTACCATGGCCTCTCTCTAGACCTCATGGTCCACTGCCTGCGCAAATTTATGTGGCTCAGTATCCCTGATACTCGTCACTAGTGCCAAATATGATCCAAATATGACTGGAGGTTTTCTCTCTCTGATCTGGCTCTTGGGCTCCCCTACATTCTCCCTGGACTCCTTCAAGGTCTCCTGAAACCATCTAGGTCTCCTCTTCCCTGAAGCGGTCAACAGAGAAGTAAGGTCTCTCTACCCAAGAGTGACTTCCTCAGGACTCGTCTCAACACTCTGAGAACCTAAAGTTTGTGCACCCTGTAACTGAACATGCTCTGACTATGACCATGAAGTTTTGCATGGTGACCCTGTCACCCCTGATACTTATGTACCGGAAACCTGAGGTTGTTCTCCCTCTGAGACATCAATCAGTGCCTCTGCATCATCCTCAAATCTGACTCTCAACTCAAGAGATCTCTAAAAAGCCCTATCCTCCTCAAATCTGACATATGTGCTCACCACCACTCTCCTAAGTGGTGGAATGTAGATGCGATAGGATTTGGACACCTCTGAGTATCCAACTAGAATCCCCTACTGGGATGTGGGGTCTAGCTTTTTCCTCCTTTCTATGGGGATATGAGAAAAGGTCAAGCACCCAAATATCCTGATGTGCTCGACATCGGGCCTCCTACCAGTGTAGGCCTCCTCGGAAGTCATCTTCCCCAATATCCTGTGGGGGGATCTTGTTTTGCAGGTAAACTGCAGTAGCACTCGCCTCTGCCCATAAGTACAAAGGAAAACTTTGATCGTGCAGCATGGATCTCGTTGCACCAGTGATAGCCATGTTGTTTCTCTCGACAACCTTGTTCTATTGGGGATTGTATTCTACGGTCATTTGTCTTCTAATGCCATGTTGGGCACAGAAGTATATGAACTACCTAGAGGAATACTCACCCCCGTTATATGACCGCAAGACTTTGATCCTCTTTCCAGATTGGTTCTCTGCAAGAGCTCTGAACTCTTGGAACCCTTTGAATACCTCACTCTTGGCCTTCAGGAAATAGATCCAAGTCTTCCTTGAGTAGTCATCAATGAATGTGAGATAGTACTCACAAACACTCAAGGACTTCTGAGTCATGGGACCATACACGTCCGTGTGTACTAAATCAAGTATCCCAACTGACCTCATGTCACTACTGGGGAACGAGGCCTTAGTAAACTTACCAAGCGCACATCCTCTGCAAACATCCTGATGCTATGTATTGATCTGTGGCACTATGTTCACAACCTCTCTCAGTCCTCCGAGAGCTCCATGATGTAGGTGGGCCATCCTACAATTCCATAATTCACATGTTTGTATATTGTTTTTGCTTCTCACTGCCAATGCATGAAGAGGCTAAAAAAGCAATCTAAACAGTTTCCCATCCCTCACTCCAATCACTTGTCATGAGACAAGCGAAGACCCCTGAGGATGAATGAGTACCTCAGTGTCTCTGAAAGTCACCTCAAGACCTCTATCCTGGAGGGTAGAAACTAAAATCAAATTCTTCTTCAACCCAGGGACATAGATAACATCCATGAACGATATAGGTGGCATGCTATCTCTCTGAAAGGTAATTGTGCCAATCCCAACAACTCTGACCAAGGTGTCATCTCCAAGAGAAATATCCATCCTGACCTCAGTGTCTCTGAGATCAGTCAAATTCTCTTTGACTCTAGTCATATGGCTCGAAGCCCCGCTGACAATATACCAGATCTGTCTCAATTGAAGTGTACCATATGAAGAAAGCACACTCTCTCTCGAATAGAGTCTGAAACTCTACCTCCTTTGATGTAGTTGTGGTACGACTCCTCTTCTTCTTCCTATTGGGACATTATCCAACATAGTGCACCAACTTCTTACAAACAAAGCACTTCAGTTTGCTCATATCTCTGTTCTGACCACTGCTCTAACCATTGTTGCTCTCTCCTCCACTCCCCTGTGGTGGAGCCCCAAACTTGGGACCCTGTCGACCCCCACGGTTTCCCTTCTTCTTGACCTTTGTCCAAAGAGCAAGATCCTCGTCACCCTGACCTGACTATTGTTGTTGTTGTTGCCTCTATCCAGAGGCCTATGCTACAATTCTAGTCTCCTCCTGGATGAAGTCATCCCACATCCTCTCCATGTAGGCATGACCTCCCTGGAAACAATTCCACGAATGAATGGACCCCAAGGTTTGGTGAAGCTATTCATAGCTTGCCTCACCAAAGAGTTAGGGTCCACCACCTCTCTGAAGACTCCAAGCTTATCTCTGATCTCAGTGTAGTGACCAAGGAATGAAGTCATTGACTCATCCTTGAGCATGCAAATGCCCCTGAGTCGGTCATGAAGAACCATCTTTTGGTTCTCATTAGATCTCTCATACAACTTGCATAGAGATGCCCACATCTCATATGCATAAGTATTCCTAGTAAAATGGGGAATGATATGATCTCATACTGCATCACAAATGGTCATCTTTTCCTTGTAGTTTCTCTTCCTGAACTATGCCACCAAGATGGGAGCAATAACAGGAGTGACTGGAACAACCGCCTCAACTATGTCTCATAGTTCAAGGTCCTCTAAGACAAAGACCATCCTCGCCTTCCAAGGCAACCAATTTCTATCCCCAACTAGCATGTCCTCAACACGCATCTGAGATGTTGACATGTCTGCCAAACTGCACTCCAACTGATGCTCAAAATACGAAGGAACACCTCCTCACTCATGTCAACACAGGTGTGAAAAGAGGCAAGTGAACTCTGACCTCACTCCTAGAAATATAGGTGTGAAAATAGGTCGAGTCAAATTAGCCTCACTCCTACCCCGTAGGTGTGAAAAGAGACTGACGAAAATTGTCCACAACTGCTCAACTATCCTCTACAAAAATCTGCCCACTAACAACCACTGAAAAATATCAATGGTTGTCCACAAAAATCTGCCAAGAAGATGTATATGACAGCCAACACATATGTTTTCCAAACTATTCAAACATCAGCCACCTCGGATCTAATACCATGAAGATTTTTCAGCTCCTATCAAGCTGCCAACTGAGTCTGTCTTTGACCTCAAGTTGGCTCTAAGTTTCAATTGTCTAACAATGGTTTGTTGTTGTTTTAGGACAGAAAATTGTTTAGTGACTTCTTCTTGATTTGTTACGGTTACATTTGCAATTTTAGGTGCTCTAGCATGTAGTTTTAGTAACCAAGGTTTAGCACATGCATACCAAAATAAATGTAACACACCTAGAGATATTTACAGCTGAAAATAAGTTGATCTAAAACACTAACACACATGAAAATGTACATAGGTATTTTTTGTCAACATGACCCTAGATAAAACCGTCCCGGGGAAAACCAGTTTGGAATATATGTCTATATATGAGGAGAATAGATGGTGGAATAGAGAAAGTACAAAATATAGATGAACCTGATACAATAGAATATTTATCCAAGTTGAAACACAAGTCCAAATGAAGCAGGTGCACCCTAGGAAGGTGTGCCCCTCATAAATGCTCCCAAATTCACTGAATCTGATGCAGATGCAAACTGTGAGCTCTGAATGGAAAACCCCTCCATAGTACTCTGATACTAGTGTGTGGCATCCCTCTAAAACTGATCCCACTGCAATATGGCAGGTGTAAGACCTCCCCACTACTAATGCGCCCTCCTCAACACTGGAAGCTCCTCAATAAATAAAAAAGGCTCCAAGCCTGATGGCTCTCTCCATGAAAGCATGCGCCCAAGACAGCCTCATCTAATGCTTCAAACATCATCTCCAAGCTCTATCTCAAACTCTCCAAGTGAGAAAATGAGTGAAAATGAGATCTCCTTTTCCCTTTGTGCCCTTCTTGAACCTCCATAAGGAAACCAAAGATATGGATGGTTGAGATCATCCAATCTCCCATCTAATCAAAGGTTGAGATCTCTCCAAAAGAATCTCACTCAAAACCCACTTTGGGTTAAGTTCCCTAAGTTCACTTTATGTCTCTAATTCACCCACAAAGTGAATTAATAGTCATTTTAGGCATAAATGACAAAATTTCACTTTTGACTTAAAAGTCCCAAGTCAAAGTGAAATTAGACATAAAGTACAAGGCACAAAGTACATAGTACTTCCCACATGTGTTTAGGAGATCACAAACACATGGGGAACACATCCCAAGGTACATAATCTCAACAACAAATCCCCTCACATTCCCAGATTCACTTTGTACGCCCTGTTCTTAAAATTAAATTATAATTAAATGGAAACTCTGTATTATAGCAATTAAAGGATGACACGGAGATGGGTTACAGTTGATAGGTTTTTTCATTACAAAACAATTGGTTGTTTTAGGATTTGTTGAGTAGTAATCATGATATACTCCCTTTCATTTTATCACTTTTTTCTCAATACAACCCCCTCAGATATCCCAGAACCCTTATTCACCCCCTACTCATTTACAAGTATTAAATGATTTTCATGGATTGGATTGCATGGGTCTGATGTGTTGTTGAGCCAAACTTTGTTTCATGTTTAAAGAGATGTCATGTATGGTTTTTTTAAGAATATAGTTGCTAATAAACATTTCATACAAGAATGAGCTTCTTCGGCAGAGGAAGCCATGGCCGAAATAACAGGGGAAGAGGGAATTGGAACAAAGGCCCTAGAAGGCCAAGATTTTTGATACATTTTGATGCAAATCCACAAGAGTTAAACCAGCTCTTCCAAGATGGATTTTTCAACTGGATTGGACAAGGCTAGTCCAACCTAGGCCATAAATTCATCCCTTCCAACCCCAGCATGTCCATGGTATCCTAGTTCCCCCTCATGTCCCAGTTCCCCCTCATGTCTCATTACAACCTGAAGTCCCTGAAAATGACGGATGGAAAAAGATTGTTCACCCAGTGGTCTCCCAACATCATGGCTAGCCCAATTTGTCTCTACCTGCAACCTCCTCCACCGATTAACCCAATTGTCCAAATTTCCCCTGCACACTCACCTATATAGTCTTCCCATGCAAGCAAGAGACTCAAAACCAAAGCCCACCATAAACATGATAAAGGAAAAGTTGTTGTTGCCCCATCCTCTCCCTCAAGTGATTCAGCCAAATCTGTTTCATCCCACATGCACTTGAGAGGTGACTTCTCTCATGTTATCAATGAGATCAAGCCTAAAGGCTCCACACAGCCTAAGGCTAATTCAGAGAAATCAAAGGGAGACAACAACAACAAAGGGAAAATTTCCTCCCAAAGTGGCAAATAAGGTTTTTCAGTATATTTATTTACTGATTGTTGAGAACAGTTGACTACTGAAGTTTTTGGACATCATACTATTTTTGGATATTTTGGATATTATATTTTTTGGATATGGTTTAAAATATCATTGATATTAATTTTCAAATTATGAGAATGATGATGGGAGCCACGAGGAGGGATGTGTTTGATTGATTGACTAGTTGTGTTTATTTTTGTTAAGAAACTAAAGGGAGTCACAAGGGGTCCCACCTACTAGTTATTATTTATTAAAGACCCTTATTATTATTATATTAAATTTTCCCCTAAACTAAAAGTTAGTTGAGTTTTAGTTAACTTAACTAAAAGAAGTAGTTGAACTACTTCAACTAATTTTGATTGCTTAAAGGAAAAAAGAGAAGGAAGAACAAGAGGAGAATAGAAGGAGAAAAAATGCATGATCTTGAGTTTTATTGAGATAATTTAGTTTTCATCCATTCTTTAATTTATTAGAATCCTAATTCTCTTTTATGACAGTAGGGTCATATTGTAGATAGCAAGATTCAAGGCTGAATTACATCATCCAGACACTTGCTTTCAGAGGTGTTGATCTAGCTTTGATAGTCTGTGTAGAATTCTTTGTTTATGAATTAAATTTCATGAATGATAAAGGATATTGTGCAGAGTTGAGTGGGAAACAATTTGTGGCAAGTTGATCCAGCTTTTAAAGTTCAGTTTTTTACTTTCTATCAGAAGTCCTTTTGTATGGTTTTCATCGGGGACATCTAAGTTTGACTTTGGTCCAAACTACCTCAGGGATTTTTGTAAAGAGAATGATTATTTTGATTCCTTGGAATGAAATAAGCGATTGTTATTCTGTCTCATCTATGTTAAATTGTCACTTGGTATTTTTGCTTTTGTCTCCACAATTACTTTTGCATCTATTATATTCAGAAAATTATATAAAACATTGAATTTTACAACAATATTTTATTATAAAAAATCAACCTAAGCCCTTGTAACTAATACTTGTGGATTAGGAAGCAAATTTTGAGGCTATAAACATAGGGTGATATTCTCATCTATCTTGTCTTAGCCAAGAAATATCTAAAAATGCTTGAGTAAGATTATTTCATATCTTTTTCCTCAACATTTATTTGGTGACCATACTGGAGAGATCTTCCATATCTCTCTGGTTGATTTTTTATACTTGATTATCATTGGATATATCTACTTTTCTGATATTGATTCTTTGATTGTTTCATTTCTTAATGACTGTACATGTTGCAAGGCAACCTCTTATTGAGCTTGGTCTTCAAGATCAAACCAGCATTGCTTTAAACTTGTTTAATACCATCTTAGATACCGCTAATACCCGGGTTGAGCTTAATCGCTCATGGGAATCAATTGAACAAGACATAAGTGCCCAAGAATGTTGGGAAGCTTTTAAATCTCTGTATCATCCACATATCCATGACAATATAGAATCATGGCATGTCTTCCCTATTGATGAAAGAATCTATGCTTTCATTCAAAATGAACCTTATAAGCCTAAGGAAATTATATCAATGGAAGATAACAAGATTCCTAAAGTCTTGAATCCTCTAGAAAGTTCATTTTCATTGAGTGATGTAGGGAAAAAAGAGAAACATAAAGAAGAGGAGTCTAAAAGGAAAGTGGGTGAAACCATTTCCTTAAACATTGGAACATCTGAATCTCCAAAGAATGTTAAAATAGGTGCCCAATGTTTTGATGAAGAAAAATTGAAGTTCGCCAGACTTCTTGGTGAATTTCAAGATGTTTTTGCTTGGTCTTATGAGGATCTGCGTGGTTTTGATAATACTCTTATACAGCATACCATTCCTATCAAGGAAGGAATAAAACCAGTTAGGGAAAAACAAAGACCCATTAACCCTGCGCTGGAAGCAACTATTCGAAAGGAGTTGGAAAAACTCTTGAAGGCTAGGATTATCTTTACAATTAAGCATTCGAAATGGGTTTCTAATTTGGTTCTCGTTCGGAAAACAACTGGTCAAATTATATTATGCATAGATTTTCGCGCATTGAATCGGGCTAGTATAAAAGATCACTTTCCTCTCCCTAATATGGAAATGATTTTGCAGCAAGTTGCAGGGTCACAGATGATGTCCTTACTTGACAGTTTTTCTAGTTACAATCAAATCAAGGTAAAAAGGGAAGATAAATATAAAACCACTTTTATTACTCATTAGGGCACTTTTTCTTATGAACGTATGCCTTTTGTCTTATCTAATGCATGTGTCACTTTTCAAAGAGTTATGAAAATAGCTTTTGACGATTTGATCGACAAGATTATTCATATCTATCTTGATGACTTAACTATGTACTCTAAAAACCGATCAGATCATTTTGGTCATCTTAAAATAGTTCTCATGCGATGCAGGAAATTTGGCATTTCTCTAAATCCTTCTAAGTCTATTTTCGGCGTTACCAAGGGTAAGCTCCTTGGACACATTGTCTCCAATTCAGGAATAAGCATTGATCCTGAAAGGATCGTTGCTATCCTAGATATTCTTCCTCCCACTTCCAAGAAGGAGGTTCAAGGTTTTATGGGGGTTATTAACTTTGTCTGTAGGTTTGTTCTTGATTTTGTTGTAATGGTCAAACTAATTCATAATCTGCTTAAGAAAGATCATTCCTTTTCTTGGATAGATGATGTCTAAAATGCTTTTGTAAGGATCAAGAAAGCAATAAGTTCTGCACCAGTTCTGGCGAAGCCAGATTTTGAGAAGGAATTTATGATATATACTAATGCCATAGAGGAAGTTGTTTTTTTAATCCTCATGCAAGGTGATGACCAAGGTAATGAAAAACCAGTGGCTTACATGAGTCAAAGCTTGTCTAATGATGAGTTTAAATATTCTTTTATTGAAAAACATGCTTTCTCTCTTGTTAAAGCTGTTGAAAAAATTCGCCACTTCATCTTAGGTAAGCATATGTTGATAAAAGTCCCTTTACCCACTGTCAAGTCTTTGCTCTCACAAACTTATCTTTCAAGGAATCTTGCACATTGGCTTGTGAATATCCAGGAGCATTATTTAACTATTGTGACTTCTAACACCATCAAGGGACGTCACTTATCCCTTCACTTAGCTCAACATGTTGAAAATAGTGAAGAAATTGATGAACATGATAGTTCTCTATCAGCACTGTTCTACATTGATAATCAAATCCTTCCTATGTCTGAACATCCTTGGTATAAAAATTTGGTTTACTATTTGGAAAATCAAAGATGTCCAGATAACTTAGACACTCATCAAAGAAGAAGGATTTGTCTCAAATATGCTAGATATGTCATTATAGGAGACTTCTTGTATAGAAGATTTGTCGATGGTATGTTGCTTCGTTGTGTAAACAATGAAGAAGCACAAAAATTGTTGCAAGAAACTCATGGTTCTCCAAATTATGTTATTCACGTAGGAGGACATTTTTCTGCTAAAACCATTTCTTTTAATATTATCAGAAAAGGATACTATTTTCCTTCAATCTTTCATGATTCTTATGTTTTTTCGAGATCTTGTGACAAGTGCTAGAAATTTGTTGGGAAAGAATGCATTTAAGCCATGTCGTTACAACTTGTCCTCCTGTACTTTGCTTTTTTGAAGTGAGGTTTGGACTTTATTGGTCCTATTAATCCTATGTCTTCTACAAAAAAAGTCTTTATCTTGACAGCCACAGACTATTTTACAAAACGGGTTGAAGATGTCCCGCTTAAACATTCGATAGATGAGCAAGTGATTTATTTCCTTGAAAATAATAGTTTTTTTATATTTGGTCTTCCCTTGGAAATTATTACAGAAAATGGTCCCACTTTTATTTCTACTAAGCTAACCCAATTTTTAGTTAATTTGGGGGTTAAACATTTTACCTCATCATCCTATTCCCCCAAAGGAAATGGGCAAGTTGAGTCTACCAACAAGAATCTGGTGAGAAATATCAAAAGGCTCATCAAAGATAGGCCTCGTCAAAGGCACACTATCCTCACTTACGCCCTTTGGGAAAATCGAACTACCACCAAGGTGAGCACTGGTTTCACTCATTTCCAGCTTGTTTATGGTCAAGAAGCCATTCTGCCTACTGAGCTGGAACTTTTCTCGTTAAGGTTAATGTTAAAGGTCGAATAATTAAATTCTTCTGATGTTTCACAAAGGATGAATGCACTCCTAGATTTAGAGGAGAAAAGGACGGTTGCCTTGGGTAATATAAAGATAATACAACAGACTGTTAAAAAATATTTCAACAAGAGTGTCAAAGTTGTCAAATTTAAAGTCAGTGAGAAGGTATTGTTTTGGGATTCATCTCATGATGATAGGGGAAGACATTCAAATTTTCAAAAATTATGGTTGGGTCCTTTCAAGATCGCTTTTGTCCTGGGTGAAAATTATTATATCCTAAAGGATTAACAGGAGCGATTGTTTTCCTACAGCACTAACGGTTCCCACTTAAAATATTGCGTGGAACCAACTTGAAGAGTTTAACGTTGTTTGGATTGTTTTTGTATTTTAGTAATTTTTCAATTCTACTTTCATATTAGTAGTTTTCCATTTCATTTATGTTATTTCATTTTTTTTCCATTTCAATTTTGTTGTTTCATTTATGTTATGACATTTCTTGCTTTTTTCTCTTTTGACTTCAATTTTTGTCAAAAATAAAATGTTGGATCAGTTTTTCCACAGCGACACTTTTGCAAAGTATTGTTAATCAATAACAATCAAGATTACACAGTTGTTATGATGTTCCCCCTGAAGGCATCAGTGAATTTTTTATCTGCTTTGACTGTTTTTTTATGAGATAGTTGGTTATATCTCGCTTCTACTTTTCGTTTCTTCATCCATTTCGAGATTCAAAAGAGCAAGTTCAAAAAAAAAATCTCCTTGAAGTCAAAAGAAAATTTTAGTTGAATGAATATGCTTATAGGGATAAAACCCCTCATACTTAACACTTTCCATGAGTTGTTCCCAAATTCCTGATCATTTTTCCATTAAATCCGTTCACTTCCCCCTGTTGCATAATCATTATGATTTATAATCTCTTGATCTGATGTTACTTGGTCTGTGAAACCAAACATTTTGAGTTCTTAACCTGTTGGAAACAGATTTCCCTGTGGAGTCGCCAGTTTGTTGACGATTAAAATAGTAACGATGAATTATGCCTGCAAAGTATTGCTAAAGCCCTATTATTTAATATAATACTAGTAGGTGGGACCCCCTTGTAGACTAGAGGTGCAAGGATAGACATATCACACATTTTTCTGTTGTTTTTTTTATGCTTCCTACACAGTACTACATGGTTGACAATGAATTCTTGGTTTCATTTTGACATAGTAACAGGTGGATGATGCATTTTATGGAATGCTTCCTGTGAGCCAAAGCATTTTTTTGTTATGATGGGCATGTATTTACAGTTGTTATGATTCAACCATGTCACTAATCATTTTGAACGATTACCTAGCCACATATATGCAAGAGATATATTAGTGATAACACAATCAAAACAAAGAAAGAAAACCTATGAAAAAAAATCTTAAAGGGAAAGAAGTTATGTTTGAGATATGATAAAAGGTTATATGCAAATGGAAAAGTAAATCAATGTTAGTTTTAATCCTAACTATTATGCTATGGTTGGTTCGTGGGCTATGCAAATTTCATTAGATTTGATTTGGACGCATATAGCATTTCAATATGTATGATGGCATAGAACTATGGCAAGGGTTAATGTGTAAATGAGATTGGGTGGTGCACTATGAAAATGATATCATCACATATTTCAAAAGGTTCGGCATTGAATACATGGTTTAAATGATTGGTGAATGTTTGGTTGTCTCATACTTCGAACTAAATAGGCCAGGAGATGGAAGCGACGTGCATTTATTGCACGTCACTCCATACTCCCCCTATCGGTCATCACCCTAGCATTGTTCCTTGTTGCATTTTCAGTCTATTAGTTGTGAATCTCTGCATTTCAAGCTCTTGGAAAGAAGAAGGCTCGGCCAACTCGTCCTTTTAAATGTTTTTCTACAAGTATGATTCTTTTTCTCTCCATCCATGAAATTTTCTCTGTTGTATGAACAAATAATGGCTTAGTGATGCTTGGATTTTTTGTTCCTGGGAATTTTGACTATGTAAATGTGTGTTCTATCTCTCTGTGATGACTGTAAATGTTTTGGATTGCAAGCAAAAGAATTGGGTTTTGTTTAAGTTGTGCATTGACTGGTTGCTCAATCGGTTTAATATTGTGATAGATCTCTATGGATAATAAGTGAATGTGGTACATATCACTCTGTATTGATGGTGGAGGGTTTCATTTTGTGTATTACCGTCGATTATTTCATTCCCTCACAGTTATGATTGTAACCCTTATCCAGTTTCATTCGGATGGCCAGTAGTTGTTGTATTATTTTTTCAAACCCCAAGTCATGGTTGTTGATTAATTGCGTTGGTTGTCATTGATGTCAACCCTTGAAGAAAGTCTGGTAGTGAATTCTTGTAGCACAAAGGTTTGGGTAATGGACCCAAGTTTGTTTTATGTATAATGGTATGTGTTTTGATATATTTGTAGGTAATACTATTCTAGATGGATAGTACATGTCATTCAATTTCCGGTGGTATGTGGAACATCACATAACTCCTCACGGTTTGGTATTTATGGCCTTACGAAGTTGAAGGACCCTCA
>SNQJ01S0048257.1:109915-129403 GCA_010110895.2 Picea sitchensis | reverse complement strand
TGTTTCTTTTAAGTCTTCAAATTCTCTTTGTTGTTGTTTTCCCTAATGAAAAATATTCCCATTGGCAATCATGGCATGTAATGGTGTTGCTATTGTGGAAAACTTTATGATGAATTTCCTCAAATATTGGGTTTCTCCCATAAAACTGTTGACCTCTATCACATTGGTGGGAATAGATCATTGTGTGATGGCTTCAATCTTCTTTGGGTCCACGCTCAACTCTCCTCCTTCAATCATGTGTCCAATATAAATCAAGGACATATTCCCAAATTCACATTTTTGCAAGTTGGCAATCAATTGATTCTTCTTTAAAGTCTCCAGCACTCGTGTCACATGTGAGAAGATCTCTTGCCATGTGTTGCTAAAGATTAGTATGTCATCTAGATATACTATTATAAAAGAGTCAATGAAGGGGCATAATGTAGCACATCATTCATGAGTCTCATAAAAGTTGTAGATGCATTGCATAAACCAAAATACATTACCAACCACTTGTACAAACTTTGTCGTGTTTTAAATGTTTTCTTCCACATGTCCTCTGCTTTGATCCTTACTTGATGATAATTGGATTTTAAGTCCAATTTGGCGAAGAATTTGGCTTGTTGAAGCTAATCTAACAAGTCATCAATCCTTGGAAAAGGATATCGATTCTTGATGGTAATCTTATTCAGGGAACTATATTCAATGCACATTTTTCATCTTCCATCCTTCTTTGGCACCATGATGATGGGTGAGCCACAAGGAGATGTATTGGGTCTAATGACTTCTTTCTCCAACAAATGCTTCGGTTGCTTCTTCACTTCATCTGGTTCGATGATGGACTACCTATACATCCCTATGTTTGGTAGTGGTAACTTTGGCAACAATTGAATCTCGTGTTCAACCTCATGCTTGGGTGGCAATTCTTAGGGCTCCTGAAACACTTCCCTATAGGATTATATCAATTTTTGTACTTTTTGGCACTTCTTGCCACTACATCCTTCCAAGGATGCCTTCATCTCCAATTGGTTTCCTTCTCCTTGTTGTTTTCCTTCTCTTAAAAAAAGTAAGACAAATTTCTTCATACTTCCCAAGGTTCTTCTGGCATGATGAGCGTTGATTAGAGAGAGTTTGGATTTGTCCTTGTGTGTGTTTATGGTGTATTCTCTTCCCTCTTTGACCATTCTATATTGGTTATCTTTTCTCTTGAATATGGAATCCCTCACATACAAATATGGGCTTCCCAAGATGGCATACATCCAAAGGGACCCCATTTGCAACCACTTTGTCAACATAGTTCTGGTTGATGGCAACTTTGAATCTGCATTGCTTACTTACCTTAATTTCTATATATTTCCTTACCCATCCCAAGGGGTATGGTTGCAGATGGTCTTGTGTCTCTAGCCCAAGATTCTCAACGAGTTGTGCAGAGATTAAGTTGGATTGTGAAATATGATCAAACAAATAATCCACAGTGTTTGGTTTCATGTGGATTTTAATGCAAAACAATTCGGTCATCACCTTATCCTCCTTGTGGATGCAACTAAATAATTCCACCTCCTTTTGCATATTGATGCAACTTATATTCCCTTCCAGGTATAATATTATTTCCACCCTATGCTTAGCATCCACACTTAGCATTGATTTCTTCTTCTTCTTCTAGAAATCCTTGTGGTGCTTCTCATGGTGCAGTTTCCAATATTCCTCCTCAGTATGACCCTTTCGGTTGCAACCTTTGAATTTATTGGTAGAATAGGTTACTTCATGTGTTGCTCCCACAATCTTCTTCTCATTTCACTTATTTTTATTCTTTCTCTTCCTCTTCTTCTCTTGTAGTTATGTTTTCTTGAGTGTGCCTAATTGTTGCTTCTTCTTATCTCCTTAAAGGTACTATGCCTAAACATTATACTCATCAATTATATTTGTTCTAAAAAACATCAATTGACATCAAAATGTGGTAGAAATTCCCCCACATACTTGATCAACATTTCAAGACTTTTGAGTGATACTCCCATTTAGATTTCTCTCTTCCTGAATTCAATAGTGAAATCTTGCACCATCCTTTCTTCTGCCTAAAATAATGCCAGAATATTTGTTGGTGTTCCTCGTATCCGATTGGGTAGAACTATTCTTTGATCATGTTATTGAACACCTTCCATTATGTGAGTAGTGGCTCATTCTCCAGTGTTCTTCCTACTACAACACTCTCCCACAATGACAGGCGTGGCCTTCAATCTTCAATTGAGAAAATGCAATCTTTTTCTTTCCCATTACTTCATGCACAGTGAAGTATACCTCCATATGTTGTAGACATTGGCTTAATTTGATGGTATCCACTTCTTTGGCATATGATTTGATGTCCACCTTGGCCTCCACACGGAAAGTTACCTATGCCTTACTATTTTTGCATTCCCCCATCTCTGGTTAAGCCTTACATTCTACCTATGGCTTAGTTTCTTCTCTTTAGGGTTCACCATGACCAAGCTCTATTGAACGTGTTTCCTTACATTGCACTACCAATAGTTGTGACACCATTGATATTAGTGTGGCCATGCCCTACTCAATTCAATCCAACCTCACTGTGGGATCTTCATCCTCATTTCCAAATTGATATTCGTCAACCATGTGTTATGCTCTACTTTGCTCTAATCCTAGTAACAAATCCTATCCACTTCTCCTGTAGCCACTGCAGTACTTACCAAACAATCACACTAGATATTCGAACCTGGCTCTGATACCATCTTATCTGTAATTGGTAGGCTCATAACCCAACCAATTCATCAACACGTACCACAATGTAATTAATATTATCTGTTGGTTTTGTTTTAAACTGACTCCACCTACCAAAGGACTATTCTTGGCAAAGGATTATGTGCTGTAACTATCCATACTTATATATTCTCCTAGAACTGAAACTCCTTTTTTTTTTTTTTTTTCTTCTTGAGTAAAACCAACTCTCCTCAGTAAATCATAATTACCTGGCTCATCGATGGTCTAATGCCCGGATCTATCATGAAAGGTGACAATATTAATGGATATTTTCCAGTGTTCTACCTGGATTCCCAGAATAGAGTGTAGACCATTCTAAATGGATATTGGTCAAGAGAAACATTAGTAAGGTCTCTCCTCATGCTAGGGTTCCACCTGCACACTTGGACAACAAAGAGATAATGTGTGAGGGTTTTCCCTCCGCACAGAAAGGTTCCATACACAGGTTTACACAGAGAATAAGAGGTGTGTGGGGATTTCTCCTCACCCTAGGGTTCCATACACAGACTTAGACAATGGATGAGAGGTGCGTGGAGTTTTCTCCTTGTTGCTTGGGTTCCATACACAAGTTTGGACAGTAAAATAAATGTGAGGGAAGTGAGAAAGTCGATGAAGTCTCAAAATACAACACCCAAACATGGATATGCTGGAAATATAGGTAATACTTGCATGCAATGCTCAACAAAATAGAAACGACCATAAACATGCCTAGAAGGAGAGATAAATATCTATTTGGAAATTCTTACCAATGGCTCTCTGAGGAGGTTCGTGGATCTCATTTGTGAAGAAAATATACGGTATGGACAGTTATCAATTGGGACTGGGTGCTACCTCTCATAATTGAGCTCAAGTAATTCTTTACCCAGGGAAGAAAACTCAAGGCTGGATAGCGCTCATCCATAACCATTTTTGTAAGAGGTATAATCCCAATTTCATTGATTACCAACAATTTTATTTTTAATAGAACTACACAAGAGAAATTGAACCAAGAAATTACTCAACACATAGATGAAGCAGAATAAAAGAACTCATAACACAATATTTTACCCCGAAAATCCAAATGGGAAAACCAACATTCAATTGGCTTCCGCCAGGATTTTATTATTTAGTAATGGGAATGCTTACACGCTCTCTGGTTCATCTTCTTGTGAAGTCTCCAAAGGATCCTCCTTATTCCCTTTGCCAAAAAAAACACTCTTTATCTACAAGATCTAGCATATAGGAGTTGTAGGGGATATGTGGAAGGTGAGGTGTCCCCAACTCTTTAGTTTCACCAAGCTTTGTTTTCCTCTTTTCATTTATTTCCCTTTTGTATTTTATGAGTATAGAGAGGGTCTATGAGTCTTTATTTCTTAAAAAAAAAAAATTTATTTCATAATCATCTTGTGTCTCTTGCCTTAGGGACTTAGGTTTTGATTGAGTTTCACCATGTTTTGTTTTCCTCTTTTCATTTATTTTCATTTTTTCTTTTATGATTATAGAGAGGGTCTATGGGTCTTTATTTCTTTAACACGTTTTTTTTTTCTTTCATAATCATATCCTGTCTCTTGCCTTAGGTTTTGATTGAGTGCAAAAGTGGATGCAAGTTGTGATGGTATGGGGCCCTTCATGCCAAGAGACCGATCCATTTGTTATCCAAATCTTCCAACCTTTCCCATCCATTTCTCATAAAAGCATGTTCCTTATATGACCATAGGAAAGCTCTTAATATCTAATATTGGTTGATATAGTTCCCTTAAATAATTTCATTGACGAGAGTTAATCCTTTGTTGAATCATAATCCATTGCACCTAGGGTACTGGAGAATGGGTCAAGGGTGGTGGGTTCCTAAGTAGATTTTGAACTAGGAGCCCTAACCTCACCACTTGTGAGTTTTGATCATGGATTCACTTAAAAGGGATTCCATAACCATATCTACAACCTTTGGAGGATGAAAATTCTATGATATGAATACAATTAATGATTGGTTTATCTCTAGAGATTGGTCCCTATCCACTCCTAGAACAATATGTTTATCCTCTTAAGTAGGTGGCTTCTCTAGCAAATATTCTTGTCCAGTTGATATGCCATCCTAAGCTAAGGGGTTGTGGAACAATCTCTTATCCTTCCAACTAGATAGTCCCCACCTCAAAGAGAATAGTTGAAGAGTCACCTCCCTTGATTATCCCCTTTGGGTCATAGCATGTTTCCACTTGATGAGAACATCATCTTTATACAAGCATTCTCTTTGAAAATGACCATGTTTGAGGTAATATTGACATTGGAAGAGGTTATTCTCATAATCAATAATTTAAATTCTCTCATCTTGTTCTACATCAAAATGAGCTCCTGTCGTAGACCACCATTAGTGGACATCCTAACTAATATCTGTAACACCCATTTGAAAACTAGAGTTTCTAGGGTGGGATTGTATAGAAACCCCAACCTCTTCTTAATGGTCCTTGAAACCTTAAAAGTGCATAAATGGATTGGAAGCCCTAGACACTACACCCATATGAAGATCTTGTATCAAAGAACATATTGGAGTTAAATAAGTTTCTTCATTCTTTAAAACCAACCCAACTTTGTTATAAAAACCATGGACCTACTCTCATAAAAAACATTTTTTATTAGCATCACTTTCAAAGAATAAAGATTAAAAACTTCGTTGTAGAGGTGAAATGAAAACCTTGCATCTAGCCACCATCGCATATACCCTACCATATATGAAACCAATAGATAAATATGGAGTTTTATCCCAAAGAATTACCCTGACTCTTTGAGAAAGTTCCATGGATCCTTCACTACTAAAAGACACTACAATAAAGTTCCCTTTAGCATTGATTGATAATTTGTTTTTCCAAAGAAAAATGAATTTTTCACGCACCACATGATGATCTTGAAGGTGTTGCAAGTTGCATGAATGTGCATTAACAAATGCATGGTTTGTGTCACATATTTTGGCATGCCCTTGGTCTTCCTCATCTCGATTTCATTTTCAAATGTGCATACTTGTATCTTTATAGTTTGTTTTATGCAATCGAACTCCTACAACATTGAATTGGCATCGTTGTTACATTTTCAATGTGTTTATTTTGTAGTGGTCTTGTATGGGAATCATTAACATTTAATCCTACATGACTTGGGGAATCATTTTGTCAACTCTATAGCATTCTTACATTTACTTAGCGTCAATTTACTCATAATTTTTTTTTCTATACATTGATATCACATCTCCTTTGCATCAAATATTTGAATTCAATATATAGTATTAATATTTTAGTGTCACATTTTCATATTGATTGTGTTGTTTCCATCATAGATGAGTCCCTTTTGTATCATTTATAGCCTAGGTGCATTTTTATTTCATTTAAGTTACTTCATTGTTTTGTTTCGAGTGCATTGATTCCATGTGAATTATTATTTTGAGTAATATGAATTCAATTATTAATAGTTTATTATTGCTACTTTTTGTTAATTTAATGATTATTATTGATTATTCTTATTGTCACATCCCCACAGGGTGTGTGAATCTTGCAATCATACACCTCTTGAGGGCATGTAGCAACACAATGTTTCTCACTTGGCTACTTGGAAAAATCAAGGATACTTTGTCCAGACTACACCTATTCACCTAGAGCATGTCCATACTCCGTTCTAGGCTATGGATGACTGACAATTCTACTCTAGTGCGACTCTCTTGTATAATTAGATAATTTGTTAATAGTCTTAACACTTAGTAGTTTAAGCATACATCCATGAAATGAAGAGAACACTTATGAAACAAACAAGAGACACACAAATATAATGTGGGTGACAAAAGACATGCCTAACACCTAACTAAGTCTTATTATCGTGAAACAATTACAATATGAGCAATACAACTCCATTTACAACTTGAGAAGAGTCACACGACTCACCTCACCTCACCAAGACACTCATACACAAATTCATTACATCAAGACTCATTTGTCATAACAACTTTCACTATTCAAACGAAGCATCCCAAACATGCATCCACCAAAAACTCATTGTCTCTTCTATATTGCAAGACTTCTCATAGACTTGCAATTTTGTCTCATAGCATGCCTCACTCGGACCCATGACAAGACTTCGCGAAACTTAACCTAAAATAAGGTCACCCCAACTTTGTCCACAAAATCATCTCAACTAGCACAAATCCTCCCATGTGGAGTGACTTGGATCCTTGAGGGAGCTTTCCTTTCTTCATCCAAGTCTGCCTCAAAATCACAGAGTTCATCTTTCTCTCCTTGTTTTTCAAATATTCCCTCCTTCGTTGTGCACCCTTGTTCTCTTATCTGGACTCCAAAGGTCACCATCATGAATAGTTGCATCCTTTGGGTGTATCACACCTCTTCACAAACCATCAAGCCCAAACAAATTATTGTGCCCCTTCATGGACCCATGTGCCCAAATGAGACTGTGTTCCCATCAACTGCCACGTCCCTTGGGACCAACGTGCCCCAACCTCAGTGTGCTCCTCATGTCGACATGCCCCAAACTCTTCGGTGTGACCCTTCTCTAGGTTTCTTCTGCCCCATGCTTCACCTCATGCTTTGGTGAGCCCCTTGGATTGTTTGCATGCCCAAGGAACCCACTTTCCCAACTAGTGAGAATATTGGGTGTCAAAGCAACCCAAAGATTCATCGCATTGAGGAATTAGAAGGAGGTTTCTATGCCCTTATAGCCAAATACCTTACATACTCCCCCACCTCAATTCGTTGTCGTCCTCAACAACATCCAAAAAAGCTATGATCTCTAAGTCTCTACCCAAACTAGTGGCTCCATCACAACTAAGTCTGCTAGAAACACCGAGTTTTTCTCTAATTGGAAACCCCAAAATAATGTCAAGTGGAAACCCCAATTTCCCAACGCATGTTGCAATCATCTGCAACCTATGAAAATATCCACACTTCCCTTTGCCAAAAGTTGTGTGCGACCAATCTGTGTCATTTAGGTTGACTACCAACAATTCTTCATCGACTTCTTTGCTAACTCCATTCATCTCCTAGAACAAAACTTCCTTGCACCTCCTACAAGACTCCAAACTATGGCATGGTCGTCTCAATTGTCAAGTCATTGCATGACCCAAAAAATATGGCTAAGGCACCAAGGAACCCCATCCAAGAGTTAAGAAACTCCTCAAGCTACCTCCATAACTGCACCCAAATATATCTCAGTCCATTGGTGGACTCTTCCAAGGAGGTAACCCTAATCTCTCCACTCATTCACCCAAATCAAGGCATCCCAAACTACTACTTGACTTCTTCGAATATGCAACAATTGATTCACCCTCATGTCTATCAATTTTCACCACGAAACTAGATTACACTTGAATTTCCAATTCATGCGAGTTCCCTTCAAATAACTCACCAAAACAATTAGGAAATGTAAGAACTCAAAACCAACCATACCTCTCCAACGACATCCTTGGTTGCAACCATGGTTCAAGTTTGTTTTCCTGGACTTCCACTTTACCAAGCCACTGACTCTCCACATGAAATCCCCTCAATCACTATCCATAGCTCCATAAACATGCATATCACATTCGTTACAATACATGGACGAGTCCATTCATCCACTTCAAAAATACGTCTAAGTCCCAAATTTCCCATGCAATTGGTCAAACTCATCTCCAATGTATTTCCCTCCACACCTTGACTTCTTTTGCTTCAAGGAACTATGAACACACCTCCCTATTGATAATCCATACTATTGTTAGTTTACTCTTGTAACTCTATGAAGAGTCACCTCGTTTGAAGGTTGGGGTAAACCCATTCACCCAACAACCCACCTCAACTCAACTACTATTCTCGGTGATGCATGACATGAAGATGCCATGATGAAAATGTGCCCAACCAACTGCCTTGCTGCGAAGCTAATCTAGGTCACCTCAAGTCGTTCAACTTACCCAAATGCTTCCACTTTCTTCAATCTTGAACTGCTCCATGTTGGCCCTTGACCAAGTTTTGGAGAACCTTGGTCATGTTTTGACCAGTTTTGGGACTTCCATAGGCTAGTCGAAGGCAGAGCGCAAGGAGAAGCGGAGATCGTGGGATCTCAGCCCCTTTTTAGGAAATTTTTGGGTTTAGGGTTTATGTAACATGTATGGGATGTCGGCCCAATGGGTTTACCCATGACTTGGCCCCATTTTTAATGTATAAATAGAAATCTAGGTGATGTAAGAAACACCCTAGGTCTAAGAGAGATGTGGTGCTAAGTACTATATTGTGTTGAGTGCAAGTGATGTAAGTAGTTGGATCTATGTGATTGAGTTAGCTCTGTGCATACTGTGGGTATGAGAACTTGCAGAGCTAAGTGCAAGTGACTGTAAAGAGTCTTTGTGTTGTGACCTAGCATAGGAAAGGAGGGTCTGGTGAGGTGTGCGCAGATCTGCTATCCTATGCAGAGTGGGTTGTTGAGGATTTGTGCTTGTAGAAGATTGACAGAAGACAATAAAGAAGAGAAGAGTTGGTGGACGTAGCCCCACACTAGGGTGAACCATGTATATCCTATGTTTTGGTTGCTTTGTGCATTATAGTTGTTATGTAATTGATGTGATTTATGGTTAGTGCAATGATATGTGTTAGATGCATCTGATATAATAGCTTAGTGCTTGGTAATGTGAATGAATACTAGATCATATTTATTTATATATGCTAAGTTCTTGGATGTGTTAGATCTTGTTGAATAATGTGATGTGTTTTAATTAGGGTTTTCTCCTGCGATGTGACTAAGGGTTAAATACTGATGAATATTAACTGCTAAGTACTCTGTTAAGTATTATAATCACATATCTGTGTCCCAGCAAGGTTGTAAATATTTGAGTCCTGCAACCACCCCTGCCTCTACCTCGGGTAAGACTTCATATTCTTCGTAGGTGTTGCTGAAAGGGCTGATAGTTATGGTTTTGTTGGTGTGTTGTTGAAGCGTTGAACCGTGGGTCTACCCCTATGCCAACAAATGGTTTCGTTGCTGGGACCTGAAACTGTGATTGTTTGGAACTGAAGAAAAGAAAGCTTTGTGCATAGACCTTTTTCTTTAGTGCGCAATATTCTACTTGACTGTGAAGCTTTATGCTAAGAAAGGAATCTAATCTGAAGAAAAGAGGTAACATCTTAAAGCTTTGTGCTCTGAGAAAGGGAAGATAATTGAAAATTTTTGTTTCGAAAGAATGGATCTAGGTATGTCCAATAGATTTTGTCTTATTCTGAAAACTAGGGCACAACTAGAAGAAAGAAGATTGGATATGAGTAGATCTAATAAGAATAGTGAAAGATATGTTATTCCTATGCATAGAAAGATTTTTTGGACTAACAAATGGATGTAGGATCCTAGAAATAATTTTTTGCAGGTTAGTTATTGTGATCCCAGTGCGTAGTACATGAAAGGTTGGGGGTCATTTAAAATAAAGAGAGGATTAACTCTTTGTTATAGTTATAGAAGAACATGACATCTTGCTAAGGAATGCCCTGGTAGAGGTCCTAGTTGTATTTGCTGCAAATCTATGGACCATGAAGTTTTGGATTTCCCTAGAATGATTGCTAAAGTTGAAAAGATGAATATGAGGCAAGAAAACCATGAGACAGGCCAAGAAACTAAGGATATGATAGAACCCCAGAAAGAATCAAAGACTGTATTATTACAAATGAAAGAAACCATGAATTATCACATAGATATCAACTTATTAGAGATATTAAACAAGAAGGAATGCATATAAACAATAATAGGAGACTTCGACATAGATTGTGTTCTGGATGAGGAAACCCATATGAATATCATGACAGAAATAACTTGGAAAATTTTGGGAAAGCCTGCTATGGTTCCTTCATTAGGAGGAATAGGATTATTTAGAGGAAAGTTGATAACCCTATATGGAAGACTTACCTAGATATCTATGAGTGCTCATGGAAATTCGACAGAAGAAGAATTTGAGATCGTTAAGTTTGTTGAGAACAACGCCCCATTTGCTATTTTGCTAGGAAAAACCTGGATTGAGAAAGATCAGATACGAAGGAAACAAGAAGAGGATGATCTAGAACATAAAAAGAAAAAACTAAGAGATTTCATGGCTAGGAGAATAGCGGAATTTCTAGAAGAACAAGAGGACTAGTCGAAGCTACTAAGGACTAGAGATCTGGATGTCGAAGTTGAAAGAAAACAAGAAGACTTGAAACACCTGTCTATACAAGAGAGTAGAGCACCTACCCCAGAAAGAGAAGAAGTATTACCCTCGAACCCTATGAAAGTCCCTCCACAGTGCGAAGATACTATGCCAAGAGGAGATAAGAATAATAATGGAAAGAGGAAATCAGTGACTCAGATTACAGGAAAGAAAGCTAGAAATATCAGCAAGAAGAAATCAAAGTTAGAAAAGTTACAGGAAGTTTTAGGGAGGACTTCGCAGAAGGAAGGTTTGATGAACTGGAACTTTGTCAGGATAACAAAACAAGGAAGATTGGCACGTCTCCATGACGAAGAAATATGACCATTGGAGGTGTCCCGACCATTAGAATGATGCTCCAGAATGGCTTGAACCGCAGTTATGGCCAGGAAGATCGCCATTAGACCATTGGGACCATGTCGTCATGGATGGAATTGAATTGATTGACACATTCCTGCCCATTGGAGGAGTCTGTTACGACGTTGTCTATTTATCCCATCGAGCCTTGCACCGAGATTTTTTTTTCCAATTGTTATTATCTGAGCCCACAGAGAACTAGTTTCTTTCGTGCTATACCTATTTGAGACCTCTCCACCTGTTCTGTTACATCGAGTATTTGATCATCGAAATGAGATACCTGATCTCGAGCATGCATGTTGGGTGACTTCAACGCAGTAGAGAAATCCGTCGAAGAGATCCTCATAGACCTCATGGTTGAGAAGGTCATGTCTACAGGAGTCCAAGCCTCGTCGATGAGAGGACTGGAAACATCCCTGTCCACTGCTCGTGGATTTGGACCATCCTGATCTGTGACCGAGAAACAAACCAAGCATCATGATGAATTGGTGAATGTGAAGCTCATCCCATATATCCTGCCCAATTATATCCCACATTTGGCTAGTGCGGTGAGCCGTGAAAATGTCCCGAGGGACTTCAACTACACCTTGATTACTGCGTACCTCTCGAAGGGGATACGCACAGTAGGACTACAGTTAGGAAAAATCATCTTGTTGAAGATTAGTGACTTCAACTTGGGAGATCTCAAGAACCATGGAATGCTCGCCCCACACAAGTATTTGACCAGGACCAAGGGGAAGAAGTCGAAGATCATCCCCTATCCATGGACTATGAACATTGCGAGGTCCACTATCTTGAATGTTATGAAGATACCACACTTTGGAAGGCATTAGGAGGTTAATGCATGCGCTAAATGATTGTTGTATTGCTTCCATGGTAGTTATGTATGGCTGGAAAGATGCATCACCATATATCCGACGTTGATCCATCGGATCACCAGATTAAGCATGCAAGGACCAGACCCACAAGAATTTTATCCAGGGAAGGTTGCAGATCGTGCCCTGGCGCAGAAAATTAAAGATACCCATGGCAATGTGGAGAAGGGGAGGCAAGGCTACAAGGTAGCCTCCATTCAGAATGGCACAATGAGCCTAGCCTGCTAGTTGATCGTTGGTAAGCTAGTAAGGAAGAACAGACCCACATAAGTCATAGGGTTCATTTTTTACCTCGTGGGAAAATGCGTGGAAGGGATACAAATGAACTGGGTGAGCTACCTTGTCAACCAGTTAGAGAAAGAATGTCGTGAAGCTCAAGATCAGGGCTACGAGTTCCACTTCAGTTGGTTGTTGATCCTCATCACTTTCATTTCTTGGGAAATGTCGGAAGGTGTGACCTTCCCTAAGATTGGGCCATCAGAACCTTTAGCTACGAAGTTCACCACACTCTAGTATTCGAGCGACATGTAGAAACAATGGCAGTCAAATGCGGTGTTCCACACTTACTGCCTGCAGTTGAAGAGAGCTATTGAGTCTTTCCCTTAGATGACGTTGAACACCCTTCACATGTTCAGACCATTTGTGAAGTTCCGCACAGATAGACATTTTATTTATATCACTGCACATGGAGACGAACATAAAGAAGAGTTGCAGAGTTACTATAAACTCATAGAGGAGGACATGGAAGAAATCACTAAGGAATGACATGCAGAGTTCCTTATACCAGTCGACCAGGCAGAACTGTCCGACCCCGACCTCACAGGAAGTCCTGTGGTTACTCACAAAGAGTATGATGCACCCAACAGTAGCCAAAGGAAGAAAAAGGAAGAGGTACAGGAGACAAAAAATGCATCAGAAGAGACTACTTCAGTCTCACCTGGAGGGGGAGGTGATGACGAAGTAGACAAAGAAGAGGACAAAGGAGAAGAAGAAAAGAAGAAACAAGGCGAAGGCACACCACCTAGGGATTCTATTGATGAAGCTGAGTCCTCCAAGAAAAGAAAGGTTTCCCCCATGAAACCTACATCGTGGAAGAAGTCTAAAGCTAGTAAATCACAGATGTAGACTGTGCTCATGATGGATGACATAGATTTCATCATCGTCTCTATCTCAGATACCTCAGAATATATCTTACAATGCAATGAAGCCAAACAAGAGAGCATGTATGAAAGAATTGAAGCAGAGATGAAAGGGGTACAACAAACCCTCTACTCCAGCCATGCAGTGTCTACTATGCCCCCATCATCAAAATGAACAAAGTTGGGAGATGAGACTTCCCAGCTACGTCGAATAGAAGATGCGACTAAAGCTCGCCTTCATCATGTTTAGGAAGAAAAAGAACAGGCCACAGAGGCCTTAAAGAAAGCAAAAGAGGAAGCCATAGAAAAACGTCGAGTTGTGAAATAGGAAAACTATGACATCCAAGCCACGTTTGCAGAAGATAGAGTGCATATCCAAAAGGAGAAGGAACAACTACTCACAGAGCGGATTGGAGTTAAAGAAGAAGTCACTAGAGCACTTCGCTACTTCACTCTGTGAGGAGCTTAGAACAGATGGAAGAAGACCCAATGGAAAGCCAAGTAGGGAAGCTTGCTGAAACCATTTAGCAACTCCAACAGAGGGTAGTAGAACTAGAGTTACAAAAAATTCCAAGCACTCTGTAGGAAGTGCGAGACCAGAGAGATGAAACTTCCCAAAGCGCAGTCTAGAGAATCAAGGCATTGGCCTTAGAATGTAAACAACTCAGTAGTCGAAGTGCACAGAATTATGAGCGCCTTGCAGAGGACCCTGAACTAAGGACACTGGAGTCATAGCTTCAGGAGGCCAAGCAATAATAAAAAATGGTGGAAGCGCAGTTGAAGCCACTATCAACAGTCGAGAGGATGAAATGATCCCAGGAACAATGCATGGTTCAACAAAAAGTCCATGCCATACAGAGTAAGGTCATGGAAGTGACTTAGTGACTCCAGCCAATGTAGGATGTAGCTTGCATACTTTTTGAGGAAATTGAAGGACAAGGTGCAGAACTAGAACAAGTGGTCACCAGAGTGGAACAACGCTTGGAAGAACCTGTGAAGGAGAATGTTATTCAAGAGTCTATCGAGCAGGAGGCTCTGGCGAAGAAACAGGTCGAGTCAGATCAAGCCAAGCTCGAGGAATTTGAGACATAATTACCCAGATCAAAATGACTTCGGACGAGTCACAAGTGAGTGTTGGGGGCCTATTGGCCATTGACTAAGTTTTGGAGAACCTTAGTCACGTTTTGACCAGTTTTGGGACTTCGACAGGCTAGTCGAAGGGGGACTGCAAGGCGAAGAGGAGATCGTGGGATCTCGACCCCTTTTTAGGGAATTTTTGGGTTTAGAGTTTATGTAACAAGTATGCAATGTCAGCCCATGGGCTTACCCATGCCTTGGCCCCTTTTTTAATGTATAAATAGAAATCTAGGTGATGTAAGAAACACCCTAGGTCTAAGAGAGACGTGGTGCTAAGTGTTATAGTGTGCTGAGAGCAAGTCATGTAAGTAGTTGGATCTATGTGATTGAGTTAGATCTATGCATATTGTGTCCATGAGAACTTGCAGAGCTAAGTGCAAGTGATTGTAAAGAGGCTTTGTGTTGTGACCTAGCTCGGGGAAGGAGGGTCTAGTGAGGTGTACACAGATTTCCTGTCCTATGTGGAGTGGGTTCTTGAAGCTCTGTTCTTGTAGAAGATTGACAGAAGACAATAAAGAAGAGAAGAGTTGGTGGATGTAACCCCACACTGGGGTGAACCACTTATATCATGTGTTGTGGTTTCTTTGTGCATTATAGTTGTTATTTTATTGACGTGATTTATGCTTAGTGCAATGATATATGTTAGATTCTTTTGATATAATAACTTAGTTCTTGGTAATGTGAATGAATACTAGATCAGATCTATTTCTATATGCTAAGTTCTTGGATGTGTTAGGTTTTGTTGAATACTATGTTGTGTTGTAATTAGGGGTTTCTCCTATGATGTGAATAAGGGTTAAATATTGATGAGTATTAACTTCTAAGTACTCTATTAAGTATTATAATCATAGATCTATGTCCCATCTAGGTTGTAGACACTTGAGTCCCGCAACCACCCCTGCCTCTATCTCGGGTGAGACTTCATCTGCTTCACAGGTGTTGTCGAAAGGGCCGATAGTTAGGGTTTTGTTGGTGCGTTGTTGAATCATTGAACCTTGGGTCTACCCCTATTCCGACACTCTCCTTCATGATCAATTCTAAGGTTATATCTATTACAAGTCTCACGACAAGTCCTGGGTTCATTTTCCTTTTCCAGGTGTTGGGTTCACCCAATTATTTCTACTCCTAATCTCTTCAAGGTGTTCATAACAATTCTATCACTTACCTCTGTCATGAACCAAATCAACCAGGTCTGGATATAGATTGTATCTATGATCAAGTCTGCGACGATTACTATCATGAAATTTCTGATCACCCACCCTATCCAAGTGCTTCATTTCACCACAAAATCCACTCTTGGTCTATACAAGGTGTGTAAATAGATCAATCTTCCACTACACTGTCAACTATAACCTCTGTCATAAGGTGGTTGTATGTCTGAGGCAAAGTCTCTACAATGAACCAGTTTGGTCCACCCAACTGTTCACCAAGTTTGCAAATGTTCCCATTGTCTCCACCAAAGCAGTAGAGTGTGCTTCAAAATTTGATACCATCTATCATCGAGATAGTGGTAAATATATCACCAACCCTACTTCAAAATATGCGATGAACAAGCTCTAAAACCATCTATCACATCCCCACAGTGTGCCTTCTTGAATCTTGTGATCGTACACCTCTTGAGGGCATGCAACACCATAATGTTTCTCACTTGAATACTTGGCAACACCAAGGATACTTCATTCGAACTACGTGTATTCACTTAGAGCATACCCATACTCTGTTATAGGCTATGGGCGAGTGACACTCCTACTCTAGTGAAAATCTCTTGTATACTTAAACAATTTGTTAACAATATTAATACTTAGTTATTTAAACATACATCCATGAAATGAAGAGAATACTTATGAAACAAACAAGAGACACATAGATATAATGTGGGTGGCACAATACATTCCTAACACCCAACTAAGTCTTATTATTGTGAAATTGTTACAATATGAGCACTATTGGCTTGGTTTACAACTTGGGAAAAGTCACACGACTCACCTCACCTCACCAAGACACTCATGCATAGATTCATCATGCCAACACTCGTCCTTCGTAAAAAATTCGCAACTCCTGTGGAGCACCCCAAACATGCATCCACCACAGACTCAACGTCTCTTCTCTACTGCAAGACTTCACACAAACCTGTGGTTATATCTCATAGCAAGCTTCACTTAAACCTACGACAAGACTCCCCCAAATTCATCCCAAAAGAAGGTTTCCCAAACTTTGTCCACATAATCACCTCAAGGTAGCACAAGTCCTCCCATGTGGAGAAACTTGGATCCTTGAGGGAGCTCTCCCCTCTTCATCCAAGTTTTCCTTAGAATCATAGATCTAATCTTTCTCTCTCTATTGTTCAAATCTCCCCTCCTTGGTTGTGCACCCTTGTTCTCTTATATGGACTCAAAAGGTCACTATCTTGAATCGTTGCATCCTTTGGGTGTGTCACACCCCTTCGCGAACCATCACATCCAAATGAATTGGCATGCCCCTTTGGGGACCCATGTTCCCAAATGAACATGTGCATCCATCAACCGCCACATCCCTTGGGACCGACACATGCCAACCTTGGTGTTCTCCTCATGTTGGAATGCCCCAACCTCTTTGGTGTGCTTCTCTTAGTTGCTTTTGCCCCATGCTTTAGCTCATGCTTTGGCAAGCCCCTTGGCGTTTTCACATGCCAAAGGGACCCACTTTCCCAACTAGTGCGAATTTTGAGTGCTAAAGCAACCTCAAGTTTCGTCGCATTGAGGAGTTGGGTGAAGGTGTCTGCGCCCTTATAGTCAACAAACTTACACTTATCATTTCATTTGTTTATTAATTATAATAATTATTATAACTATAATCAATTATTAATTCAATTGTTTTTTTTTGGTAATATTATTTCTATAATATTTAAATATTGATGAAATTGATTATTAGTATGCATCTATTTTACCACACTATCATTCATTCATTCTCATATTGTTAATGCAAAAAACCATGTATACATATAAACACAATTATGGAACTTTAAATTAAATCATAAAATGACCATGTATTATGTTTTCCTATAACAATTGGTACACTACCACCTTGGGGAAATGACAACTTTGTATACAACACTAGATGAAAAATGTATACACATATACGAAAATTAAATGAGTTTGACATCATAATTCAACTAAACTGTTGTTGGCTCCCTCTTCATCCTTTGAACCCTTCTCATTCTCACTTTGTAGGAACATAATAAAATAACCGTAGTTCAATAAAATAGAGAATTGTTGATATTTATAGGCGTAATAAAATGCATGTAGGTTAAAAATTGTTAGTTACTTTTGATTCATCCTAGCCATTTTCATCATCACCAACATGGAATAATATATAATAATTTGGTTAATTATTTCAAACTATGTATAAGTTTTGAAAATAGCACATAATTAACAATTAATTAATGGGGGCATGGCCTGGTAAACTTCCATTATTCTTTGATAACTATGCTTCAAATCATACTTTATTTCTTCCTTAGTTGGTACCCAACTATAATCATTTAACTATATGTAATAAGAGAAAACTATGTTTAATAATAATATTTATTAAGCTAGTATATTGACATAATAAAGGAGGTTATATTGATAAGCTTACAAAGTGGCATCTAATGAAGGACCTCTTAGCTTAACTAGTAGAATGTGTACCTTTTTGTGTGTGTGCATTTGTGCATGTAAATAAGATAAGATAAAATTAATTAAGTTTATCAATGTCCAAGAAATGACCACAAAATTAGGTCATTGGTACTAAAATATTACAATAGAGAAAAAGTACAATGTGCAAGTGAAAAGGCATCTCCTAAATTGATACCAAAAACATATCAAAATAAATCATCCCAAGTTAAAATTTTAAGCAACTAGCTAGTGATTTAAGAAATCATTGTATTATTTTATAAATATAATAATAACAATAATTTATTTTAAGGATTATGGCATAACCAAACATCAAATTGATGTACGTGAGACCCCCTTATTTGTGGGACAAGAGATTTCATTGCTTAGTCTATGGAAGTGTACATACCCTACCTCCCTTCAGATTTGAACCTGTGACTTCCAAGGAGGAAACACATGTTCATGAATAAGGTCCACTCAAGGAAAAACATGTTCTATATTGATTATGTGGATGTTAAATAATTGATGGTAAATGAATCATAAACAATTTTTAATGTATAACTCAATAAATTATATTTTTTTTATAAGTGTTGTGTATTTTTGTTGTGGCATTTGAGGATCCACTCCTTTTGCTACCTTCACAAGGGAGATCTTCCTAGCGTCTACCCAATCCCTAAGGATCTTTTTTATAATACGAATTAATCAAAAATTGTTGGCTTGTTTTTCATTTTCCCTTTCTCGTCAAAGAATTACTAATGAACTCATTTAAATTGTTCAAAACCACAGAAAATGAAGTCAATTATAAAATTCAATGAAGATAAATAATGAAATAAAAAAGGTAAAGAGCTATAAACATGAATAATTCAAACATATTTAACCTCATATGGTATCTCCTCCTCATAGTCTTGAAGAATCTATAAGGGGCCCTTGTATCACTAAATTGTGTGTTTGGGAACCTTTTACATAAATGTTGCAATGCCCTTTTCTTACTAGAAATACTTATTTCATCCCAATGTTTGTGGTATCTTTTTTACTACTCCTTGGTGACAATGTCAAAATTTTCTTGATGATATTTTTTTCTACTTCTAAATTTTAAAACTTGCCCGTGTGAAACAGCTTGTATATATTCTTGATACGTTGATTCTATGTCTTCTTCTAAGATAAATATTCACCCCGATTCATCTTCATATATACGCCCTATCCTCAAACAATAATATACATGTAATATAATGAATAAGTACCATGAAATATTATATTGGTTTCCATTAATATTATAATGTACACTTCAAATTTCACTTAAAAATGTAGGATAAATTGTACCTTGGCTATCATGAGTATAGTGACTATCACTACAACTCATGGAACGTGATCCCATTGAATTCATATAATCCTCATGTATATATGGTTTCTCTTTTGATGTTAGATCCTTTAAATATTCTCCA